>KB445794.1:1066609-1122557 GCA_000320605.2 Gelatoporia subvermispora B
CGTATTCGTCGGAACTATAGGTGTCTTTTGAAGACATTTCAGTTCCAAATCCCAGCTAACAAAATCAACAATAATTTACCGTCAAATTCGTGGCCATCTCCGGCACCCCAGAGCGCAACGGCATCCTCCATTGCATCGTGGCAGTCAGCCTCGATCTGATCGAGCATGTGATCTCGGAGCGTCGGCCGAAATCGATAGGATCTTGATGTCATTGTATGGAGATTGGACACAGTATCACACTCTAGAAGCTTGGAGGTCGCTCAAGCCAGTGGATGTGGACTGACGACTTCTGGCTAGCATGCAGATTTATATACGAAGTGGTGCTGGACTACTTGTCTTTTTTCGTCTCGTACAGTACTCACGACATCATATTCTTAGGGTTCGGCTCGCACCCGGAAACTAAACTTAGGGTTAGGCTTACTCATAGCCGAAAGGTACGCGAACTTTCTGGAGCGTTTCACGGATTCTGCTTTTTTCTTGAACGAGCGGACTGACTTGAGCGCGACGGTCCACGGACGGAGCGGGAGAGCCAATCTACAAATTCGATCTATATCCTCGCGGACACCGCCGACGCCCAGCGTCCAGTCTCACACGGATTGATAGCCGGTTAAGTCACGCGCTATTCAGTTCCCGAGACCTTGCCAAGCCTATGTACACGTAGATCGTAGCTGGTTCTCATCCAGCGGCAGCCGTGCTAGTCTGACGCTAGAGGTTCTATACGATGTCCATATAGACAGCGCTGGGAAAATCCGAGTCCGCGGTAGAAGTTGTATGCCAAACCCGTGGTGCGTATCAGCAAGCGGGAGTGTCTGAAGGTGTGCGAAAGATTTACAGAACATGTGGTGCGTTCCGAATACCGCGAGACTATTGATATCCACGTACCGAGCACCTCGTGCAGTCTGACGGTAGTCCTTTTGAGCTTTTGCGGAAGATCGTCGATACAATTCATGAGTACTCCTTTGACCCGTACTAATGGACTGATGAATGCTCGCCTTTCTGTTATTGAGGTGCAATTATGTGGTCCGCTGACCATCCAAAGTTCTCACTGCCCTATGGCGCGGCGTCTGGATTCGGCCGACCATACTGAGAGAACTCCAAGACAATGAGTCGAAATTGCATCCGTGATGACTTATGCGAAATAGACGGCTCCCGCTATCTGGATACGACTTACTGGTATGTCCAAGTCTTGGGTATATCTAGCTCGACCCATTCCGCCAACCTCCTTATCTTGAGCTGCAGATGTCTACAATCACCACCCTTGCGCAGATTGTTGCTAATGGCGTTGCTGCTATCCAGGCTGAATGCGACTCCCACAATGTGGCGTTCCCTTCTCTTAACGAGCCCTTCACACCCGAGTCTGATACCATCCGTCGAGATGTTTATGCGCACATCATTCCAGTGATCGCTGCAGCACACCAGTTGATCGCGACACTTCAATTCCCGTCGATGTATGTCATGACAAGCGCATGGAGCGTATGTATCATGACACACGCACTCGAGATGAGTAGATTCAAAGGCTGATGCACTTCTAAGATGCATTCAACAACAACATTAAGAGCTGTAGCGGCTGGGAACATCCCAGAGATTTTACGGGAAGCCGGGCCCAAGGTATGTCCAATTTTCTTCTCTGACCATGTGCACAGGGTGTGGACTCATTCAACAAAGGGTTTACATGTTAATGAACTCGCTGCTAAGTCGAAAATGAATGCATCCAAACTCAGTGAGACTCCCAATATTTTGTGATATACCACTCATTTCAATGGTGTCGATCAGGTCGAGTGATGCGACTTCTCGCGAACGAACATATTTTCAGAGAGGTATCGCCAGATGTTTTTACCCACAATAGGCCCTCTTCGACACTCGACACTGGCCACTCTGTCGAGTTTCTTGCAGAGAAGTAGGCTTTCACTAATGTTATTCAATTACTTGGGAGCACATAATGATACTTCCTCAGCCCACAGGATAAATACAAAGCTGCTACGGGAATGTCGTCCCTCTGCGAAATGACGTAAGAGCGTTCCACGCTGCATTATCACGCACAGCATTGACGGTTGTCCAGAGGCGATGATTCCATGAAGGCTGCAGCCTACCTCACTGAGACCTTGCTCGACCCTGTAACGGCAAACTCAGAGGAGCCCAATCATGCAGCATTCAACCGCGCGTTCCAAACTGACCTCAGCCTCTTCCCATACTATGACGAACCCAAGAACGAGTTCCGCCTTACTAGATTTAGTAACTGCATGAGAAACTATGGCTTCTTTTCAAGAAGCATACTTGAAGGTAAGTGTGTGCCTCTGCTACATATCGAGTGCCTGAACAACGTTCTCCTAGCGCTGGACTGGTCAGGTTTGCCGGAGGGCAGCCTTGTGATCGACGTTGGAGGAGGGGTTGGCACAACTGTACTCGGGTTATCCGGTGTCCACCAGCATCTACGATACGTTGTCCAGGACCGGCCCGCAACATGCGAACAGGGTATCAGTGTACGTCAGAGGTCGTTGACTTCTTTCTTTGGTGCTGAAGCGCTCCTGTGACAGGTCTGGGAACGTGAGCGACCGGAAGCTCTCAAGACTGGAATGGTGCAGTTCCAAGGTACGATGAACGATTATCGATTATCCTTGCACAACGTAGTTGATAATGTTTCTTTCGTAGCCCATGATTTCTTCGAGCTGCAGCCGATCAAAGCTGCTTCCGTTTTCATTCTGCGCGCTATCGTTCACGACTGGTCGGACAGCTATGCCATCAAGATCATTCGGCGACTGCGTGAGGCTGCGACTCCGGAAACTAAACTGGTCGTGATCGACACAATCGTCCGATACACTTGCTCAAGCGGCAGCGAATTTGAGGAGATCCCAGGCGCGAAGGTTTCCGACGCTCCTGTGCCACTGCTTGCCAATTATGGTATTGGCGGCACGGCGGTCTATCAGATAGATCTTCAGGTAGGCTGCGGGTGTTGTGGGATTGTTTCCATGCTGAATAAACGCTTCCGCTACAGATGATGGTCTTGGTTAACTCCTTGGAGAGAACGTTGAGACAATTCGTGGACGTACTCCATGCGGGTGGATGGAAGCTCGAACACGTCTCACGTACCGATGGGGACCAAATGCAACACTTGATCGCCTCCCCTCTCTGAAGAATTGTTCTTGTATGATATAGGGAAATTATAGCGTTGAGGGTCTTAACACTCGATGTAACAATGATGGGGTAAAGACGTATTGCCTCGATTCAGATAGGTCAGATATTCCTGTAAGAGTAAACCGGATATAGTGGAGACAAGTACATTTACACTGTAATCTGGGAGGCGTCCAACCCAAGTGCATGCAGGAATAAGTTGATATTATTTAACCTCGTTTTCCTTTCCTCTGGGTCGATGTCCCATCCCTTGTGAACACTTGACACAAGCTCCAGGATGACCTCGCGCAGGGCTGTCACCAGGAGTGATTGCTGTTCGGAGTTCGCGTGCACAGCAAGTGATGCGAGGAATTGCCATACAGGTTGGTCCAGCACGTCAGCGTTCGGGACATTGGCAAAGCCTAAGCCAGAGACGATGCCAATCCGAACAGACGGGAACAGTGTCAAGATGTGTGGGCCAACAATCTCGAACAAATGGTCCAACTGCTCTTGCCTAACGAGGAGTCAGTGTGGGGTTGACAAAATCGGCGAAGAATTTACCACGCAGCCAACTCTTCGGGAGGTGGTATCTCCGAGGCCTCCGTCGCAGTCGCCATGTTCTGCTTGAGGACGGCCACCCGGCTCAGAAATAAGGTGATCAATGCAATTCCGGGCTGATGAGTGGATCAGAGTTAGACCGAAGTTCAAGTGGAATTGACTCACCCCTGTTCTCAAAACATTGACAGCGTCGGGTCGATCTGTCAGGATACCGAGATAAGCGCGCGTCATGTGCATGTCCGTCTTCGCGATGAGCGGCAGCAATGTCTGTACGACGCTGCCCACAAAAGTCTGCGTTTGATCCTCGACCTCTCGTCGCTCTCTGGTATCGTGTAACGAATCAAGGATGGGAGCGTGCTTGACGACATCCAGCTGCGTGAAGCATGCAAGGATCAGAGTAAGAAGAATGCGCAGCTGATCCGAGCCCAGGTGCCGTGCAACACGAGGAAGTAGCCGCTTCCCTTTGATCGGAGTAAGGAGGGAAACAAACGGATGAGGTTCACTGTGAGGTAGAGGTCAGCGCTAGGAGTGAACCTTCACAGGGACCAGCTCGCCTAGTCTCTAATATCACTGAGACCTGGAGACCCTTCCATAGCTGGTCAGTGAGATATGAGAGATGCTCAGACCTGGTGGCATTCGTCTATGTCAGAGGGGATATGCGTACGAATTGTCGCAGATACTGACCAAGCCGTGTGAGCTTCTTCTTCCTCTGTAGGTACTTCTTCCCGCTTGTGCTGCTCGATGTCAAGCACAAGATCATATAGCCGTTCTAGGATCATGAGTGCTTCCCGTTGTGTCAGTGGCTCCTTGCGAACGGTGACTTCACCCTATGGGAATTCTGGTGAGCTTCCTATATGTATGACAGCCGGTCTACGTACGTCACCGGTCGTTCTCAAAGCCCGTCGTCCGATGTTGGCAGCCTCACGAGTGGCGCCAGCCCCGTCTCGCGGAGGGGTAACATCTGCTTTCGAGATATGTGCGTGGGCCGGTGATAACGAAGGCGACGTAGAATCGACCTGGAGTAGTTGACGTGGGGCGGCCTTGTAGCTACGTCCGGAAGTCTTTCCGAGGGCACCTTGGAGACTGTTCAAAGCTACGTGATGTATCGTTCAAGACCGGTCGTCACGAAGCAGGGGTGGTAAGCACACTTACAGGTCTTCTCCTTCTCTCTAAGACGCGCATTCTGAACAATTCTTTCTACTTGAGCTTCCATGCGCTGCATAGCGGTCTGACGGCGTCCAGGACCTTTCTGACCAAAGCCTAAGCCAACGCCCCCAGCAGAGCCAAACTTCAGAACACGTTCATCCTCAGGCTGCACACCCAGGCGAGAACGGAGCAGGGCGCTGTAAACCTGAGCATAGAAGTCGTCCGCATACGGGTCCTGCGTAACAAGCTGGGATACTTGTATCCGCGTGATGAAGTCCTTGTCGGATTGGGTCATGAGATCGTTATAACGAGCCTGGGTGTCAGACATGTCAGGCGCCAGAGTCTCACATTGGGCTCGTCAGAGGGTCGTCGACGCACCATATGCGCGATCTTGGCCAATTTACGTCTCCTCTTTTCCTCGCTCTTCTCTGCTTCCATGATCTTGCGCATCGCCTCCTGCCTCAACACTTCTTGCATTTCGCGTTCCTCTCTGGCCTCTCGCTCGGACTGCACGCCAGCTTGCATGTTGTTCATGAACTCCGCTTGCGCCATCTCGGCCAGCAGTCGCTGTTGCAGCTGTATATCCTGCGGAAGATACTGCATGCTCTGCTGGAAAGGAGCCTCCATTTGGGCCCGAGGATTCATCATCGCGGGAGATTGGCCACGGCGCAAATTGCGGTCAGACAACGAGGGGCTCAGGCTACCGTGCCGCTGGTGTATCGCCTGGCTCTGGAGGTGACTTGCGGCTCCTGCTTGCATCTGCTGAAGCCTGAGCTGGCGCTGGCGCTCAAGCTCCTCCATGCGTAACTGCTGCTGCAACTCGCGAAGCTGCTGTTGTTGCTGACGCTCACGCTGTTCCTGCAGTTCGAGTAACCTCTGCTGCTGCTGCTGTTGCTGAAGCTGCTGCAGCTGCAGGATGTGGATTTGGTGCTGCTGCTGCTGTTGATGGAAACGCGGGGACTGAGAGTGCGGATGCATCCGAGGAGGCGGGGTCAACCCATGCTGAGGCGTACCCTGACGCGGCGGCTGAGCTCGCATCTGCGCTTGCGAGAGCTGCGCTTGCGTGAGTTGAGCTTGTGAAAGAGATTGCGGAAGCGCTTGGGTCTGAGCCTGAGCCTGAGCTTGAGCTTCGGCCTGAGCTTGGGCATGCAGTTGCATCTGCCGAGCGGCGGCCGCAGCGAGCATTTCTGCCTCAATCTCCTCCAGCGTACGGACACCCTTGTGAGCATTCCCTCCAAGACTCAGACCGATAGACTGATGTAAATTCGAGTGCTGTGAAGGTGCGGTAGCGAAAGTAGACGCTTTTGCCGGCTGATGAGCATGTTCAGCGGTGCGATCAGCGCCGTTCATTCGTGGAAGAACGGAGAAGGGGGACTTGTCATCCCATACTGATTCTAGCGAATGATTTGTCCGCGCTGGATAGGGAAAATGAGGAGAAGGACCAGCAAGAGACTATGTATCTCATACAAGGTTGATTAGACTGCACAGTCCTGGTAGCAGGTTGCTCGACAACCTGGTACCTGGGTAGACTCTGAGCGTTGGCAGGTTCGGAGGGTTTCGTACGACTATCACCAGGCAGCGCAGTCCCCGAGAAATCGAAATCCTTTCCTGCACAATGATAACACAGTGTTCAAGTGGCGCACAAGCAGACCCATTAACGATGGCTTACCGACTTCACCAGCCCCTCCGAACGTCTCATCGTTCAGCTCATCATCACCTTCCTGCAGGGCGTCTCCGAGACCGTCATAGCTGTCTTCTCCCCAGGTATACACAGCGAGATTCTCTTCCTGTGCTCCACGTGCAGCATCTTCTAGGAAACGGCGTTTCTCACTTTCCAGATTCTTCTCGTCGAAGCCAAAGAAAGACATGTAGAGCGCATGCGAACAGTCGATTCGGATGTGAGGGTGTAGGTAAAACAAGCGCCCGAGACAGTGTTATGTAACACTGCCTAATCTAGCAAGTCTCCTCGCCTTCCGCACTCCGTTTGCGTGCTTCAGCTTCAATCCTCAAACAGAATGGGCCTCTCACTATGGCTCGTTCCAAGTGCCGAGCAGCTCTCAAAGCTCAAGGACTTCATGCAATATCGCTCGCCTGACGCGCACAGTTCTTCCTCTTTTCCCGCCTACGACCCTCATCTGACTCTCGCGTCCATCCCATCCTCAATGTCCGTGTCAGATCTCCTCGATGCCATCCCGCACGACCAAACCATCGTTCCGATCCGCTTCAAGTCTGTTGATTTTGGCGAGAAATACTTCATGTCGGTTTACGTTGCTGTGCACCACACTCCTGAGCTGGAGTCTCTTCGCACGCATTTGCGCGAACGTCTCAGGTCGCAGGCCGTGCCTACGATCCCGCACATGTCGCTATACTACATCGACGACTCGGACCGCGAGGAAAGAGAAAAAACGGTGCATGCGCTTTGGCAAAAGGGATGGGTGGTTGCTCACGACGGAGGCGTGTCATTGAATTGGGCCGGAGAGTCTTCAAATGTGCTCGCAGGGTTTGATGGCGCTGAAATCTGGGCAGTGCGATGCGAGGGGCCTGTTCATGAGTGGCAGGTGGTCTCAAAGATCTCTCTATGCTCATTTTAGGTCCGTAGTCTCGCTTGGCTGTGTACGCTTGAGACAATTTTAAGTACTGTTCCACATTCGACCTTGGCAGTTTGACCCTAGAACGGACTCTACTGTCGCGAAACATGAGAAGTATGCTATGGCTCGGCTTTGTCAAACCAGTAGCCAGCGGATATTGTGAACTAATGGGGTGAGACGCTTCATGATGCCTCTGCACGGGTCACTATCCTGAGAACACGGTTGACGGACGTGGAGGAAGTGATTGTGTCGATTTTGACCCAGTCCAATGGACTCGCATATGCCTTTGTCGTGTCCATCAGCGTCAGCCCGGAACTGGAGTACTGATTCACTGGTTACCCGCCACGACTGCAGATATTTACTTGTGAGACCGTGAATACCGTATTGGTGAACTTAGAAAGACAACCGATGGCTGCAATAGCATTCACGGAATATGGTTGTGTATCAATGTCACTTTGATCGATATCTGATGTTTTTAGATATCTTCTAGGCCTTCTTTCTAACGATTCATGATGTATTTGTTGTTACCTTGCTTGTCAAGGTTGTTGTGCACCCCCATAATTCGTAAGCGCTCTATCTCATATCGTCAACACAGACAAACAGCGTCTACTGAATGCTTCGGACGATTGTCGTACTTTCCGTTCTTTTTTCGCTGCTGAATATTTTCCGGACGTGATCAAACTCGGAAGAGATATCTTACCTAGAAACAGAAGTAGCAAAAGCATCCAGGATGCGAGTTAGCACTTGTTCATGTACTAAGGCGCTTGTACGTAGTAAGTCCTAGTGAACGAAGCATTCTATGAAATGCTCTTCTCAGATTATTGGTGAATGATCTCGTGCCATTGTTGTCAGCAGGTAAAAGGCATCAAATGTACAATTTCTTTGCACAGTTGGCAGTGTACAACAACGAGACCTTTTACTCGGTCGTCAAGGTATATCTCAGGCTCCAGATGTGGAAATCCGCCTACATATATATTTTTGTGAATTATCTACAGTCATGCATCAATCATCTTATGCAGACTGATCTCTAATTATCCAGGACATAGTCTCAGCGACAAGCAAGGTAGTTGTTGGCGTAAGCCGACGCTCCTCGAGTATGTGAGAGCCTCGTGAATTACGAGGTGAAGCTGGGGCGCGGAAGACCTGGGAAGACGATCGGAGACTCGATGACGTCATAGATCTCGTAGATACGATCGCGCTACCGGTACATGACATTGCTAGAGTTCGTGTTTGGAGACAGTGTCGCGGAGTTGTACACTATGTTTCGCGGGTATTGGGGGGTCGTCAAATCGACGCCCTCTGTCGTGATAGTGTCCATTTAAGCAGTACTGAACTTGTGCACTTCCTCTAGGAAGTCCAAAAGCGTGCTCGCGCTCCATGCCTGTGTGTTGCACGAGTCCCGGCAGAGCTCGCCGTCCTTGTTCGTGAGCTCTGGGAGTCCTCTCCATGGGTCGTGCTGGATGTGTTGCCTTGGCGGCAGTAGTAAGCGGTGCAGGTGATGCAGGGTTGCCATAGGATTCTGCAGTCGTCGTGAGATGTGCTCTGTAAGTCGATTGTTCAGCGTCGATGAACTCACCTCCTTGCCAGCACCAGCTCGAAGATCGAAATAAAGGTATGCTCGGAGGAAGTAGCCCAATGGCCAACCCCATTCAGGACCCTAGGATTGCGTTAGATATTAATCATAAGAACCACAGGCAAAAGAAGTACCTGGTGATAGTTCCGTCCCTTCGCGATGGCCGGATCGTCACCATCGTTCGCGTTGTCGTAATACGGCCGGTACTGCAGATCGACAGGGTCCAGTGTCCTCATCCCAAGCGGAGCTCGAAGAACTTGGTCTGCCAACTGTAGTGCATGCAGCGCATGCTGTTCGTCGAAAAGTTCAGGTGCGACGACCATAGCTATAGGGAAGTTAGGGCGGAACTGGTAGTCCGACCACTCCCTTCCAGGACCTGAACCATATACGTCCTTGTAGACACCCCTGCGATTGATGATAGCCGGGTTGACGTTGTACTTCACATCATCAGCTGGGTCTGCTACGACTTCAGGACATATTCGATCATCGGTACTAGCACAAACTCACCTAGTGGAACGTAATAGCACTGCTCGAACGACTCCTGGATCAGGTTGCTCCAGTCCTCGTACGTTACAAGTCGTCGCTTTCCCTGGACTACGACTATCTGTCAGCAGGAGAGTATGAAGAGTGATGAGGTGAGTTTACCTTCCGCCTCGACACCCTTGAAGGGGAACTTCCCAGCACTAGACAGCTCGCTCAGCCACCTCAATGTACTCTTGAGCAGGCCAGAGATTTCCACAGGTGCACCATCGCGGGGAGTTCCCGGCAGACCCTTGGTCCCAGCACGCTGCGACTCGCCCATCTTATCCATCCAAGTACCGCAGTTGTACTGGTTCCCACCGAAGATCAGCCCAGTATCCCAATCAACCTTAATATTGATGTTGAATCCCTCATCCCTCATCTGCATGTCCAAGTTCGGGCCTGCGTTGTACTCGCGGAAGGAGATCCCGTCGGCATGACGCTGGAGAATTTCCTGGATGATCTCAGCAACCGTACTAGAGTAGGAGTATGCGTGAGGATCATCCCACGCCACCCAGGTATCGTCCTTCGGGAACCGTCTCTTAACCGGCTCTGACAGTATGGATAGACCGTCAGGGGCACTGTTCACGTAGTCTTGGATATTCTGAAGCATCCACCAGGGGGAGTCACGAGAGTTGTATCTATAGACGCAGTTAGATCTACCATCAGTCAAATAGGCACTGCCTACCTCGGGTTCCTAAGCGAGTCGAGTAGGTTCGGAATCAGGCCGTGCTTCAAGGTTGAGGCGAAGGACAGAATGTGGGCTTTAGCTCCGGCGAAGTTTCCTGTGGTCAAGAACAAGCCCCGGAGCGAGATGAACACATCTCTGCCCCAGCACCTTGCCCACCCAGTAGCGAAGTGAGGCAGACCAGCTGCGAGCGAGGGCGTCGGCGTATCAGGATCCAGTGATGCTGACTTGACGAGGCCGTGCATCTGCACGGAGCAAAGTGCAAGATCCTGGGTGAATGAGTGACCGCTCAAAACGAACTCTGAGCATTGCTCGATGACCAGCTTGCGTGCCACCTTATATGCTTCTGAGATGACGATGGCAAAGAACTTCGGTCGTAAGAACGGCGGGACACTGTCTTTGATGCGGTCGAATCTTTCCTTGAACCACGCGGCTGGCTTCACTAGAGCAGGGTATGAGGCTACCTGTCTGGATTTCACATCGTGTCAGATGTTATTTTTGTACGACGAGACGAGAAATACGCACCCAGATAGCCGTGAATGCACGTAGTCGAATGCCCATGTACCCTCGCGTAAATGTGCACACAATGGATGACCGAGGTCGTTATACCGCATGATATGCCGCAGCGGATGCATCCATCCCTCCAAACCACAATATGTCAAGTTACCAAGGCCCGGTATGTCATATGTTCCGATGCGGCCGTCGGTCGCATCACGCTCTTCTCCGTTCGCGCGGTGCAGGACCACGTTAAGATCAACAAGGTTCAGATCTCCGAAAGCATCATCCGCTCCAGACGCACAGAACTTTTCAAGTGTGGGGTCCAGTGTTTGGAGGTGCGTCTCGAAGACCATGATACTGCCTGGCGGGAAGTATTCTGGGACAACGATCTCGGCGTAGGGACCTTCGCTGTCCAGGCCCTGAGGTACGACGACCGTGGGCATATCAACTAGCTTGCCGGGGAGGCCGCGAAGCAAGTTCGGGTCATCACGGATGTCATAGGAAGAAATTGCGATATGCGCCCCGTAGATGAACTTCGCCTTCGTACCACGGAGTTTGATGGGGTCGACTATGGGACAAACATTGAGTGAGGTACACGAGAGATCGACATATCACTTACTGTAGCCACGGTCCTTAGACCCCTTCGAGAATGCAGTGTGAGCGACGAGTAGGTATCCCTTCTGAGTCGTTGGTTGAACACGGTGCATCACGATATACTGAGACCCGCATATTTGATTAATCCTGCCCGACGCGATTGTCCAAGAGGAACTCACATCGTTCTCCTGGTGCACATGTCCCTCCTCGAAGCGACCCAACGCCATCTCCGTGTGCAGCGAGTTCAACAACCGTTTCGCACGCGCAATCCCACTGTGCTCGCTTATACCCGTGACCTCGTACGTCCTCTTCTCTGCTACGAGATTTAACAGCTTGGGATACAGATCGTCAAGGCCCTTGACCGAGCCGATGGCGCAGTAAGAAAAGGTAGCCAGAGCACCGGTTGAGAGAGCATCCTCCGCTGAACGTTTGTGGAGGTACGACTCATTGTCGTGAGTGAGATCGTAAAACAGTGCATGCGGTGCTGAGCCATTGTGTGGGATAACTAAACAATCGCGTGTCGGGCCTTTCCCAGTTGGCGGGGGCAGTTCCTCCTTGACAGTCACACACGCCGTATCCAGGGAGCCTATTCGACACGCGATATTGAGCGATGGTGAGCTGACGTCAACTGACGGTACTTACCAATTGGCTTTCCTAGCCCATGGCGGTAGCACAATCTCGACAACTCCTTCGGGTCCCACGCGTTCCCAGCCTCGCGAATGAGACTGTTCAGGCCGAGCCTACTCACAAAGTAGGTGTCCGTTTCCTCGCTACCTGTGAACAGCTCAGCGTTCACGTAAAGATTAGGGTTCGCAGCCCTTGCAGCATCGAGGAGGATGACCCCGACGTGCAATGGAGTGGAATGACAGTTGTCAATGCGGAAGCCGTCGAAAGTACGTGCCAGCCCTACGACATACTCCGTCATGTACTCCCATAGCCATGGGTTGTCTTGTGGGCCGTCACCGTAACGCAATTTCACGCAGTCTCCCCAAGGAATGACCTCACGGCGTAGGTACGCTTTCGACGGAGGCATCGCAAAGTTGACCAATGGATCAGCGTTCCATATCCAGCCGTTGTTTGCAAGGGAGAATTTTGCTGCATCCTCATCGGCCTTGCCCGTGACACGGGTGAAATATGACTCCACGAGAGGTAACCTGAGCCATCGTCAGACAAGACAGCGAGTGAATAGAATCTGTCCTACTCCTTCGTGATCGGTCCTAATTTTGGGCCATGGTCGTCCAGGCGAGTGTATTTGAGACGATCCTTAATACCAGTCAGAGCAGCCTTGATATCGTCTTCCCACTCCTCGTACAGCGGGACGTTGAGGACATCCACAACGCGGACCCAGGCGTCAGCGAGCGCACCCGGCTCATCTCCAAGGTCAACGAAGGCAGCCTTGACGAATCCTGCAGCAATGGCTCCACTGACACGGGTTCCTTTCCTTTTCTCAAACTTGCGGAAGCCTTCGATGTGATCCGTTGACCTGAATATCCCAGCAAGTTCCGGAACTGTCTTGTGAGCGATATCCGTCCCTTTCCATGGTGTGATGACACCCGTTTCTACGGCCTTCTTGACGGATTCGCGCTCGCGCTCGACATCCAGGATGTAGTATTCCCATAGGTTCAGTTCATTGACGGATCCTTGGAACAAATTGATGAGTATTTCAAGATCTGCGTACGACGAGACGCTGGTGGGTAGGCCTCTCGATTGCAGTTCGGCAGAGAACCGAATCATAGCATCGTCGAGTTCCAATGCAGGGGCGAGATGGGGGGTATTTGCAGGACTGAAGCCTGCAACGAATTTTTAGCTTATTCGGGGATAAACGAGATGCACATGTCTCACGCACCAGCTTCGGGATGGTCAATGAGCCATGGGCTGTCATTTGCGGTGTGATTCAGAACGACATCAGTCAGGCTCAAGAGACCGTATTCCTCCCTGGCAATGCGGAGCATTTCTCCAAGTTTCGACTTGCCGCCGTCGGAACCAAGGTCATCCTTTCCGCCAGGGAACATAGACGAATCATAGACGAGCTGCTTGCGGATTGAGTACGGGCTGTCGCTCTCTCCCCTCTCCTGCAGCGGCGTCCAGTGAATCATGTTGTAGCCCCGAGCACTGGCCTCAGCCAGGTGGTCGCGCCAAGCTGTCGTCGGACCCATCCATTTCGAGACCAGAGTAAGGATAGAGAGACCATCAAGCGGGAGATTGACGTAGTCGTCTCCGACCTTGCCACCGGTCTCGAGGGCCTTCCCGTCTTTGGAGAGAATGGGTGCACGCGCCTTGACGCGAAGGATAGGGTCGATGTTGAAGTATCCCTCACGACCCTTAACGCGTGTACCAGGCTCATCGCCGTCATACTCTACCCAGTATACGAACGCACCCGCATGAGAGATGGGCAGATCGATCTGGACGGGCTTTGAGAAGTTGGTAGGCAACCTAGGCTTTCATGAACAGACGATACTGCGTTGTAGAGGCTAGACGCACTTTCGTTCTGAGAATCTATCCCGAGCAAATACGCCTCCATCAAGGGGGAAGTTCGTCTTGAATACGCCGTTCTTCGATGCTGGGGTTCCGGCTTCAAGGTATACTCGCAGGATGTACGGCCTGTATGCGGGCGGCAGGCGCATATACTATGGCTCTATGTGAGCATTCGGGTCAAGACAGCGTAATGAATGCATATATGCTTTTCATGCAGCCAATGGTGCTTGAAATGCCTGGCACATGCACTGATCCAACTTAAAGAATGGTACTCAACAGCTCTGTCCTTGTTGGGGCCACCATCCGGGTCCAGCTGGAGGAGATATACGTGGATCGGTTCATCTCCCTCTTTGAAAGCAGACTCGAAGAACTCAATGCCTTCGTCAGCGGGTGTCTTGGGTGTCTTGGGTGTCTTGGGCGAGGTGTCCCAACCATTCGACCCGTCCCCCGCTACGCGTTCCGGGATCTTTACCGAATGCAGGGCGGACTTGACCTTCTTCGCTTTCGCCATCGCGCGCAAGGGGTAAGAGGGGACAGATGGGAGATTGAGGACAGCGACCTGGCCGATGGGGCCTTTATAGACCGCGGATATGAACGCACGCGTCCAGCTTGCATCTCGTACGTAGCGAGCCCAGCTTGGCCAATCACTGCGCGTCTGCCCCAGACTCCAGCTTCAGTGACGTCACAATCTCTCTTCACATCTATAGTTGCATTCTCTGATCAGGCTCTGGCCCATTTCCATCGCTGTCAAGCGACTACATGTATGTAGTATGGACTGAATAATCGAAATAGTGCAAGAGACTCCCGGCCGTGTATGTAGCGATACAGTAGAGTACATTGAGACAATATGAGGGTATCACAAAATGAGGTATGTGGGTCAGAACGAAAGCGAGAAAGCACGTAAAGGAAATAGGGTCCGTCAGTCGCCGTCAATTACCCAAGTGGGGCCATCCACCACCGGGTGCGATCAAGCCTACAGGCCGGTCTCAAAGCGGGACAGTCGAAATGTGAGATACCGAGTCGGTTAGGCCAAGCGAGCAACGCCGGGGGTTGTGGACGTGCGCGAAGGCATCAAGGCTTGCGCGAGAAGGTCTCTGCAATTTCGCAGCCGTTCGCGGCGAGCGACGAACCACGAGCCAGAGTCGGCAGGGACAGCAAGGGGCACGGCGATCACAGCGCGCTCCTGCGCTATCCGAACTGCCCGGATGAGAGAGTCCACCTCTGCCTCCGAGTCGAGATCATCCAAATTCTCCTCTGCATCCTCCCCGTTCGCGGCGCTTGCTGCAGCTAAAACTGCGGCTGCTGTTGTTGCCCCGCCCGCCTTCTTCCCCTTCTTGGGACCCGTCTGTCCCGTAGCCGCACTCGCACCTTTCTTCGTGGGATCACCCGTCGTTGCAGCAGCCTCCGCCATCTGGCGCTTCTTCTCCGCCTTCTCCTTCTCCTTCTGCTCCTTCTTCTCCTGTTTGGTTGGTCTCTTGACGGGTTCCACCCAGTTCGGATTGTTGAGTCTGTTCCATTCAAGGAGCAGTTCGTCATATGGTTTCGAACGCCCCTGGACGGCGCGCTTCGCGCCCATCGAATGTGACTTGCAGGTGAGCGACCGCGAGCATGGAAGGTTCTTGTCGTTGATAACTCCACACTGCTTGTCGTAGTCGACGGGTCCCTTGAAGCGGCCCTTGGTCACCTTGGTGGCCGGTTTCTTCTTCTTGGGCTGAGAGGGATCATCGGGCTCGTCATCCTCTGCCTTGCGTTTCTTTCCCTTCTTGGTCGAGTCTTCAGTGGAACCACACGTCTCAGCCACGGTATAATACAGCAAGCTCAAGGAACGCACCTGCGTCTGCTTCACCGACCTTGCCTTTCGTACCCTTCTTCCCTCCGGTCCTTATCTTAGCACAGTTATCTGCAGACGGGTTGTGTCTGTGAGCGGAACAAGATAGCCGAGTCCCGAGTGGCGAACCTGCATGCTCAAGTATCGCACTGCGCAGCACGGTCTTTCCACAGTCCTTACACTTGACGAGACCTATCTCCGACAGCTCCAACGGCGACGAACCGAACATCTTCATATCGCGTGCAGACAGCCACGACGTTGGCGGCGACGACGCAATACCAGCGCTCTTGGATGGGGACGGGGATGCAGAGGCATTGTCCCAAGAGAACGGAGACGCAGGAGGCGATTGACTGGGCTTAAGTTTGAGTGTCATGGTGCCCGAGAGCAACGTGCTCGCGGTCGACCGTGTCGACGATGGTGGCGGTGGCGAACGACGCGTCGTAGCTGGGCATGACGGTGATCTGCTTAGGTCAGCAGGGGCAGCCCAGAACGGCAAGCACACGCGGGCACATGGGCCGAGATCTCCAGATCCTTGCATGGGCCAAAGAGCGCCCGGGAATGGACAACAGGGGAGATAAGATAAGATTAAAAGTCACTCCCTGACAAATCATAGTCTAGGCTAGCTCCTTCAAATCCTCCAGGACATTTCTGTGACTCAACCTTCTGCTCCGTTTCGTTCTCGTTTTCAGTGTTCTTGCTTGTATACCTGGTTGAAATCGCATATCGCAAACTCCCAAGATGATTGCTCTGCAGCAGTCTACGCCTGCGCCGGATCCGCTATCTGTCCCATCGAATGCACCTGAGCATTGTCCGGTATGTCTCAGCCCTATTCTCTAGTTGTATGATACTGACTAACCTATTCACCACCAGGGAACCGAGTCTGAACTTGCAGGAAAGGCAGACGCCTGTGCGGGCTGCGCGAATCAAGAGATCTGTGCTTCAGGACAGTCCCGAGGACCCGACCCCGCACTCCCTCTCGTGCGCGCACGCATGGCCAGCGTGAAGCGAAAGATCCTCGTTCTATCAGGAAAGGGAGGTGTCGGAAAGTCAACATTCACGGCGCAGCTTGGATGGGCCTTCGCAGCCGATGAGCAGATACAGGTGCGCCGTTCTCCCCCATTCCAACGGCATCCCTGACTTAGCACACGCTCAGACCGGAATCATGGACGTAGATATCTGCGGCCCTTCCATTCCCACCATTCTCGGCATAGCATCAGAACAGGTGCACGCCTCGTCCTCCGGCTGGTCTCCCGTTTACGTGCAGGACAACCTCGGCGTCATGTCCGTTGGGTTCATGCTTCCCTCCGCGCGCGACGCGGTCATGTGGCGCGGGCCGAAGAAGAACGGGCTGATCTCGCAGTTCCTCAAGGACGTCGACTGGGGTACGCTCGACTATCTCGTCGTCGACACCCCACCCGGTACATCCGACGAGCACCTCAGCATTGTGCAGTATCTCAAGGAGAGCGGCATTGACGGCGCGGTCGTAATCACGACGCCGCAGGAGGTCGCACTCCAGGATGTGCGCCGTGAGATTGACTTCTGCAGAAAAGTGGGCATCCGTGTTTTGGGACTCGTGGAGAACATGTCTGGGTTTGTCTGCCCGAACTGTAAGACGGAGTCGCAGATCTTCAAGCCGAGCACCGGCGGCGGGCGGAAGCTTGCACAGGACATGGATGTGGAGTTCCTTGGCGCTGTTCCACTAGACCCTCGTATTGGCAAGAGTGCCGATTACGGCATCAGTTTTCTGGACGAGTACCCGGATAGTCCTGCAACAACAGCATATCTGGACATCATAGAGAGTAAGTGTTCGTACCTCTGTTACATAGCTTGAAACTGACCTACTCTGGTGGTAGAGATCAAGGAGCAGCTTGGGGATTAGGTTATAGCTCACTTGTCTACACAACATACCCGTCCACATTTCATGCCGTAGGATCCGCCACACCGCACTGTACTCTATTGTTATACATATCGCATGTCTTCTATATGTACACGTCTATTGGGTTAACTCGCATTGCTCTAGATCGGCTTGTACTCTACCAACACAGCATCGTCCATGTCCAGAGAATTCCCTCACGCGATATGGAATCGCTTCTCATTGCCCTCTCTGCGCTCCTTCTCTCCCTCCTTCTCCACCTTGGGCGGGGATTCGAGCTCGTGCGGCAGCTCCGATGGGAGTGTCTCGTCCCTCTCCACAATAAACTTCCCAATTGGTGCAATATCTGCCAGTCCACCCGCGAGGCCCTCCCCGCTTTCGTAAATGGACACCGTCGACAGTGTCCTGAGCAATTTGCGTGACATCTCCCCGCCTGGGCCAAACATGGAGCCCGTACGCGAGCGTGCGGGGACGACGTAATCCTGTTGCGTCGTCGGGAACGCGACGCTGTTGCTCTCGCCGGTGCCACTCGCGCTCGTGAGTTCGACCGCGGACCCCGTTGGTCTGTGCGAGCGCATCTGAGATCCGGAGTAGCTGATGTAGCTCGAGTTTCGCGATGGGACCATGACGCTTGCGCGCCGCGCGTATCGCACGACCGGATCGGCTTCTGGAAGTGTTGTTCGTGCGGTACGCTCTGGAACAGTCGGTGGCTCGGTGCTGTCTGTGAGGCTTGGCTCAACGCTTGATGTAGCGGCAAGTTGTGGCGATTGCTCAAGGGGCTCAGCTGAGGATGATGGTGGGGGCGATTCCGGAATGCTCTCGTCTTGTTCTTGCAGGGGTTCTTCTATCTGGCTTTGTCCAACATTTGATTGACGTCGGGAATGGGTTTGCCTCGGCTCATCCATACTTCTAACTTCCCTCCGATAGTCTTGAATTTCGTTGTAGAGTGCATCGCGGAACTGTTCTAGCGTTTCCAGCTTCTCGATATCCTGCCATTTGTTGAACTTGTGTTGACATTCAGGTTCATCCGTGACGTCGTGATACGATGCGAGATAAGGATGTTCCAACGCCTCCGCAACAGTAATCCGTACTGTGGGATCAAACGTGAGCATCTTCGTTAGTAGGTCGATAGCTGGCGTGCATGGAGATGTCAGCGAAATGAAGAGGCACAGAGCTACCAGTCTGCAAACCTTGAGGATCTGCTGATGGCATGAGCTTTGAGAACGGAACTGTCTTTTTGAGAGGTAGTGATTGTATGTAGGCGTATGCCTGTGACTCATGAGATGACTTTCTCAATGACCTATTGCGCCGGCATACCTTTTGACTCGCGATTCGACGGACAGACCCTCCCTCAGGTGTCCCTGAATTGTTTGTTCAATTCAACAGTTCGGAGCAAACGAGGCGAAACCCCACCAAGGACATCGAGAATCTTGTTCAACTGGTCGACTGAGTATAGAGCTAGGATGTGAGTCTCACAGACTTGTAGCGAAGGTCTCATAACTGACCATAGCTATCAAGAGGCTGTCAATATCGAGGAGAGTGTGGTATGACAGATGGGCTCACTCCTTGCCTTTGAACAAAGGCTTGCCGAGTATCAGCTCTGCAAAAATGCAGCCAATTGAC
This sequence comes from Gelatoporia subvermispora B, assembly GCA_000320605.2. Taxonomy (NCBI): domain Eukaryota; kingdom Fungi; phylum Basidiomycota; class Agaricomycetes; order Polyporales; family Gelatoporiaceae; genus Gelatoporia; species Gelatoporia subvermispora. Next base: position 1,085,681 of record KB445794.1, read on the forward strand.
CAGACATCAACTGCGACTCATTAGCAAGGGCATGATTGAGACCAGGGGTTGGACCCATACTTGCTGTATCATAGTTTCTGCGAGTATCGAGACTGTCAGCAGTGATATTACAGGAAGGGGAAATATGGTGACCGACCTGAAAGCCAACATGATCTCAGGAGCACGATACCATCGTGTGGCCACATATTCCGTCATTGCAGTGGGATTCTCATCGGGCGCCGAGTCGTATCCTCGTGCTAAGCCGAAGTCACAGATTTTGAGTTCACAGTCTGCATTGACCAAGAGGTTGCCTGGCTTGAGGTCCCTGTGTACTACTGATGCGGAATGGATATACTTCATCCCTGGCACTATTGTTGAGGTACCCGCTGCATTGACGCGACAGAACAAATACATACCTCGCAAGATCTGATAGACGAAATATTGCACATGCTCATTAGTGAGCGCCTGACCTGATTTGATGATTTGGTGTAGGTCGGCTACAGAGTTGCATGTCGTCAGAGACAAGACGCAGCCGTCAGACTGACAAGGCCCCCACCTTCCATAGGCTAGACAGTCGATCAGGTACCGGTGAGTCACGAGAACCGGTATTATTAGAAGCACCACAACGCACCTCCATAAAGATGTATCTGGGGAAGTGTTAGTGGAACCAGTGGAGGCGAAGCCGGGTGCAGACGTACATCTCACTTAGATCTGGTGTGCAGTCTACGTCAATCAACCCGGTGATGTTCTCATGCGAGAAGTGCCTGAGCAACGTGATCTCGCGGAGTGCACGCTTCGCAAGCTGCAGTTTCTCTACAGCTCGCGTAACCATTTTGATAGCGACCGGCTCTCCAGAGATCTCATCTACTGCAGATCTGGTGTGGTTTCAGTGAGCGGGAGGCATAGGCAGAGGTCTCCGATACTCACATAACATAACCGTATGCCCCGGAACCTAGTTCGCGGATAAGCTTCCAACGCTTCTCCACATGAAATACTTTGCCAAAGGAGGACATGAGCGAATGGTATCCTCTGAAATGGATGTAAGAGTCAACCAAGATACCCGAGTTAGTTGCACTGGACACGCTCACCTCCGCTTGAGATCGTCGGTAGACCGCGTGCGCGGCGGGTTGCGCGTCCGCGACCTGCCTCGTCTGCCACTCGAGGAGCCGGGCGAAGGTATAGGAGACGAAGACTTGTCGCGATTGTTCAACTTTTCTCCAGCATGCTGGCCCGATGACGTCGCGGGAGGCTTGGACGGGTTGTGCTGGTCGACCTCGCTGGCGCCGTTCGTGACCATGGCTCCGTCGGCGAGCGTATGTGCACTTCCGTAATGGCGGCAAGTGAACTGGAAGGCTGCGGAGGGATGTTGATGTTGAGATAGTTGGGAACTAATGAACCGAGGCTGGCCATTTTATGGACGGCGGACGCTTCGTCAAGTAGCACACCTAATCGGGCTTCCGAGATAAGATCTCGCTTAGCCAGAGCAGCACTTTATCGTAAACCTCCGTCGCCGCGCCACCCTCGCTTCCCTCCGTGATACCTCTAACTCTTGAGTACTTCGCTCTTTGTTCTCCTCTTGCTTGTACAACCATCTTGACATGGCTATCTTCAGCGACGCACACTCCCGCGCCGTGGCTGCGACATGGGCATCCTGGGCATCGGCGTAGACGTCATCCACGTCCCGCGCATCGTCTCGCTCGTCAAGCGGCGCACGGCGGGTCGTCTGGCTGCGCGTATCCTCAGCGACGAGGAGCTCGCGTTATATGAAGACATTCCCTCAACCGATGGCGCGCGACGGACACGTTTCCTCGCAGTCCGGTGCGTCGCGACTCCTGCGCTGTCTGGCCTGTGCCTGACGCGTCGCATTCAGCTGGAGCGTCAAAGAGGCCGCCTATAAAGGACTCTACCCGCATGTGCAGCCTACCTGGAAGGAGCTAACCTTACGCGGCATGAAAGGAGGCCCAAGCGGTCAGAAGCCACTCCTTGTCTACCATCCGTTTTGGCCCGGCACGGGCAGCAGCCTGGTCGGCCGACTCCATGCGTCTGTGAGCCACGACGGAGAATACGTATTCACAACTGTTCTGGTGGAAGATGCACTGGCGCCGGACCAATCGCACTCATGAGGACACTATCGGCTATTCATCTGACTTTGAGGAAACTCTCTTCACACGATCTGTACCGGCTGTTAGCCTCGATGACGCCTAGATGATTCGACCATTGTTGCATCCCATGCAACTGCATGCCGGGCTTTGGACTACTTGACTTCCGCGATCCGGAGCCTCCTTCATGCACATCGTAGATATTCCCAATGATATTGAGTACTTGGGGACCTGTGTAGAGAAGTCTTCCCACCCTGATCATCGATGGAGCATGATATGACTCAGGCTGTCACCGACAACCTACTCTGAAGCCTATCCATTGGCATCACCCCCATGGACGGAGTGCACCGGTCAAGAAATTTTACAGCTTCTTTTTGTACTTGCGCAGGCTCGCCTCCATGAATCTGCATCGTGTATTAGCGACATACTATGTCAGATTCCGCTACTATTCACCCTGTGATCTCTCCGTCTAGTGCACGTTGCACGGCTCCAGAGCCTGCTTCGTATCCCGTCCGCGTGTCTTTAATAAGCTGGTATGGTTGCAGTGTGTATGAGCGGATCTGAGATCCCCAGGCATTCTCCGGCAGCGCGTTGTGCAGATCGGCTTTTGCCTGTTGTCTGCGAGAAGCAATTAAGATGGGGAATCAAGACACCTCACCAAAGCACCCACCTTTTCTGCAGCTCAAGTTCAAAGAGTTTAGACTTCAAGACTGAGAGTGCAAGCATTCGATTCCGATGCTGACTACGCTCTTGTTGACACTGGAAATGAGAATATCTATCACATAATTACACTCGGTACCTTGCTGAGTGTCAACCTACGGCAACAATAATTCCTGACGGAACGTGGACGATGCGAACAGCACTCTCTGTCTTGTTCACGTGCTGCCCACCTGCGCCCTGACTGCGCATTGTGGTGATACGCAAGTCCGCGGGGTTGATCTCGATGTCTACATTGGAGTCCTCATCGAGACATGGCGAGACACGGACGCTTGCAAAGGATGTATGTCGTGCGTTGGACTTATCGAAGGGCGATAGGCGGACCAGCCTGTGCACTCCGGTTTCGTATTGCGCGTAACCGTACGCATACGGGCCCTCGATGAGCATGGTAGTGGACTTGATGCCTGCCGCGTCCCCCGGCGTCTCATCGATTATCTGGACTACAGGGTAATGAACGTGACTGTGCATGGAGAAATGAGCTGAAACGTTCAGATATCATACCGGTGTAATCGCGGGAGTGCGCCCACTTCGTATACATGCGAGCCAACATGGATGCCCAATCGCAAGCTTCCGTCCCCCCTGATCCTGCGTGAATCTCGATGTATGCTGACTTTGCGTCTACTGGCTCGGAAAGCCACAAGGATATGAGGTATCGGTCGGTGGTGGTTTGTAGCTCTTCTAGCTCTGGTGCGATCTCGTCTAACATTTGTTCATCTTCGGTTTCCTCAGCCAGTGCTACAGCATCATGTTCAATGGTAGAGGCGGAGAAGCTGACAATGTGGCATACATGCCAAGTCCTGCAGGGCATCATGGGATGTGTGGATTCGCTGATACGTTTCCATTTGCTTCTCTAGTTGCGCGACGCGAGTTTGGGTCTTGAGCGCAGTCGCTGTATCATGCACCCATGTCGTGTCGTCCTGTGCAGCGTAAGTAAGACCGATGCAACAGCGTTAGCACAGCTGCATACCTTCAAGACGTCCTGTAGCTTCTGCAGCTCTGCCTGGACACCCGCCCAATCAGCGTGTTCATTGATGTCCTTCAACAGCTCAGAGACGTCTTGAAGACCATTCCGAATTGCTGTCAACCGCTCACGCGCTTGTACCGCAGCAGCCTTGGGCGTCGCTGCAGCATATTGACGAGTCCTCAGACGAGAGTACAATAGACTCGCGTATGTAAACTTGGAGGCCTGACAGGAGAGAGACCGGTAGTTTGACCGCGCTACTAGCGCATTGCGTAACATCTGCTACTATCTTCGTTAGCGCCTACAGTAGTCTATGCAGTGCATCTCAGGTTCTATCATAGCGTGATTGTGAGCTGTCGACAGCGACCGGAAGGCAGTCGTGATACACACGATAGAGATTCGTGAAGCGAGTGGCACAGAAGCAAACATCGGGATTCGGGATCGACTTTCTATGGGCGCTCTTCTTTGAACGAGAGCCACGTGCTTAGCACGTGTGGAGCGAGCGGCGATGTCTTGAGGGACGGTGCTCCTCTGGTGCTAGCTTGTAAGCCCGAGACCAGCCATATGGAGGCATCGCATGTTTAGCTTCGTGTCTCAGGACGACTGATCATCATGTTTCCACACTAGATGCGTTGGAAACATCATGCGATTCAGCTCGCAGCTCGTGACGAAACTCCGAAAGTTCGTAGCCGTCGAAGTCCGGAATCGCATCAATATCACATTTCCAGTTCCTCCTGGTTCCCGGTAATCGGTGTTTCATGTTCCATTCGTCACTAATTCGCGCCGGCGACTAGCGTTACACATACTGCTCCGATATAAAAGCGTCTTATTGTACTGCAGTGCTCTGTCCCTGTTACGCTCTTCTCCGGGGTATACGGAAGACGTGGTCTGCAGGACGGAACACAAAGTACCCATTGCTAGTTCAAATTTCAGCTCTCATATCGACTCTATCTATCGAAGATACTTTCCATTCCCCGACATGTCCGATTTACTCCTGGCCCCAACAGTGACAGAGGGTACTATTCCATTTGTGTACGGGGATGAAATACTTCAAACGTACTACAAGACCTTCGGTGACTTGGCGAACCGCACGCGAACACCCCTAGTCTGTCTCCATGGTGGACCCGGTCTTTCTCATGACTATCTCATCCCTCTACAAGATCTCGCGCGCAAAGGCGTCCCTGTTATATTATATGACCAGATCGGCAATGCTCGCTCCACACACCTCCAGCACAAATCGCCCGAGTTCTGGACAATAGATCTATTCATCGACGAGCTGATAAACCTGCTCAACCATTTCGGCATCGGCGACTCATTCGACCTCATAGGACATTCGTGGGGCGGCACCCTTGCCATCGAGTTCGAGTTGCGCCGTCAGCCGATGGGACTCAAGCACATCATCTTGACGGACTCGCTCGCGTCTGTCGCCTTGTGGGGGCGGTCCAACATGCAGCTTCTACAGTCGTTTCCGCCCGAAGTGCAGTCCGGCATAATGGGGGGTATGAGTGACCCCGAAAAGTACGAGGTAGCGCTGAAGGTCTTCCATGCAAAGCATGGATGCACCGTCAAGCCTCTGCCTGCAGAAATCAAGTACTCGCTCGATCGGGTCTTTGGGTCGGATGGCGACCCAACGGTCGCTCATGCGCCGTAAGCATGGCGAAAGAGTATTACGAACCACGTCAAGCTTACTGCCTGCGTGCTAGAATCTTGAAAGACTGGTCGGCAACCGATCGCCTCCATTTGGTGCGCGTGCCCACCTTCGTAATCAACGGACGCGACGATATCTCTCAAGACTTCGTCGTCGCCCCGTTTTTCGAGAAGATTCAGAAGGTGAAGTGGGTCACATTTGAGCGGTCAAGTCATATGCCGTTCTGGGAAGAGAGAGAACGGTTTATGCAACTCGTGGGCGACTTCTTGGCTCTTTGATCCAACTACAAAATGATACAGTATGTTCTCAAGTCATTGTAAATCCACTATGCTGAATAGCAATGCAAACTCTAGCATATAAAGACAGATGCGGGGATTCCGATGAACACCAAATTACAAGGACATCACCTTCCGGAAATAAGCGTGCAACCCATCGATCGTAGACACCATAGCACCAATCACACCATCCGGGCGTACTACAGCGATTTCTAGCTTATCTGATTCGGTTGAATACCCATATGATCTGAATGCATGACCCCCTTGGTCCACAATTGCCTTCCGAAATTGAGTGCCCGAAGGTGTTTGCCGCGTAATCAAGAACCCCTGCACAAAATCTTCAGGATATTTCTGCAGGGCTTCGAGTACCAATTCCTGACGTGCAGAAGTGTCAGCTGCAAAGACCAGTACGGTGTGTCGTGATGGACTGAGGAGGTCGAAGATCGATGTCTCCTTGACTTCTGTATCTGTGCTAGAGGCACAGAATAGCCCCGGTGCTTCTGGTGCACGATCCCCTGCACGCACATTCCCGATATATCCTTCGTACGCGCGAGCATGCATGTCCTCTTCGTCCTGACCTGCTTCGCTGGGACGTGCATCAAAGACAATAGGGCTATAGCGATAGTTGACGCCGAACAACCCGAGCGCACCATTGCGCCATCGGAACCATCCGGTTTTGGTATCATCGTCTGCGTCCTGTGATCCGTCAGGAGCTGCGTCTTCAGCGAGAACCGTCGTTTTTCTGGCGACGGTATGAGTGTATAACTCGTTTGTCGCAGCAAGCATCTGCGTGATCACTGGGAGACGTTCGGCAGAGTAAGACGGAAGTAAGGCGGGAGATGCAAGCCCTTTGTGCGCCAGGACAAGCTTCCATGCAAGGTTGAACTGATTGCCTATCAGTTACGATGTCTACAGGTTGAGGGATGCGCTCACCGAATCGGCTATGCTGCAGTTCATGCCCTGTCCTCCTGTAGGAGAGTGCACGTGCGCACTATCTGAGCGAGAGTTAGCACATGTACTTGATAACAGCGTGACAGGACCCACATACCGCCCACAAGGAAGACGCGCCCTTCACTAAATTGATTGACAACGCGCATATTCGGCCTTTGTGATGTAAGGCTCCTCGTAAAATGCAACCATTGTAGGTAGCTTACTTGAAATAGGATAGCCATGCAAATTCTCCGAATTCAAGGTCCCCTCTTCCTGTCTCTGTACTCATGAATTCCTTGAAACTGCTCTCGTTCGCCAACCCGACAGCATCGTAGTTCTGACACGTTATGCCAACTACAAATGTGTTTCCCGTGGGACTCAGGGGACGAGCCATTATCGAGAACTTGCCCGGCTGTCCCCAGACATGCCAATACTACATAGAACGGATGAACATAAATGCAGAACATTAGGACATTGCCTCATGACTTACCTCGGTGGAGAGGTTGGAGATTGTCACATCTGCCCAGACCATCCCGTCGGCATCCCTTGTTTGACCCTCGAAAGTCATACCCATGAGCTTCCTCGAAACACCTTCAGTCATGCACAGATCAGTTCCGTAATTCTTGACAAGCGTGCTCGCGGCCTTGCCTCTTGCACCGTCAGCCCCAATAAGATATTCGCATCGTACAGTCTCCTTGGCCGCGATCCCATCGGCTTTGCTTACAAGAAGAGTGGCGGTGGCGCCGTCTTCGTCATGCTCTATCCCAATTAACTCCGTCCCGAGCTCTACTTCGATGTTGTGTTCAGCCAGATGCTTGCGAAATATAGCTTCTAGCTTGGCCTGACTTAATATCTTCTGCTCTGCCTATGTGTATGCAAAATAAATGAGGGGCTCGAACAAGATAGGAATAATTACAAAACTCACAAAAGGTCGGTCAGGCCACGAGGGTGAAGGCGGATAGAGCCTCCATGTTCTGACAGGCTCAACGCCCCCGGGAAGCTTATAGGCTCGCATCATAGGGAGTGGCTGCACAACCCCGACGAAATCATCAAGCATGCCCAGTGATTGAAATAGTTCGAAGGTGCGGGGCTACGAGAATCAATGGTTCAATCACTACGGGTTGGATGACTTGAGTTTATGCTCACCTGTATACCAAAGCCGCGTGAACCGGTATGGAAAGTCTGCCCTTTGTCGATTATACGGCAATGGACTCCGTTTTTGGCCAGTGACAATGCCATTATGAGGCCAGCAGGTCCTGCACCAACCTGTAGATACCATATCATGAGTTCAAGAACCGTCATGCAAGACGTGCGCTTACAACCAGCACAGGGACATCGGACGACTTGGTCAACATATTCGCAAACGGAATAGATCACTAGAGCGGATTATGCGAAGATATGGGGGGACGTCGTGAACCATTTGGACACATTCCTATTGACGTTATATGCGCTGTCCTTAGAAGGGCAACCGCTCACGACTCTAAACAGGAGGTCACTGTGTCGCATGCATAAGGCCCGTGTCCGGGTCCCGATACTGTTTGACTAGGCCAAGCCAGGGGTCTTGGTGAGATAGGAGTATATACCATGATGGTATCGCCGAGGATGATAGGATGAGTAGCGTACTGTATGTATTTCTCCATTGGAATACATACACCCAATGATTGGTCTAATCCAGCCCAGGATTGCATCACCAGCTTTCAAGGAACGCTTCTGCGGAGTTGCGGGAGAGCAACAGAGTCACCACAATAGCGTGTCTCGGCGACGGGCGCCTTGCTCTGCCATCTGTCTCGCGAGGACCGCCCCAGTGACGGATGCCCAGTCTCGATGGTGATGATCGCGTCCGTAGCCGATAGATAACAAATCTAGCCAGCCACACACATGCATGCCAGTGTCCAAACAGGATGCAGGCCAGGAAATAAAGTAGTGTGTATGTAAAGCGGTCAAGAGCAATCGCACAGCAGCTGTAGGAATCTTCCGCCATCGACGCCGATATATGCCCACCCGTATACTCGTCGCTCGTCATTAATCATCGCGTATAGCAGCCTCTGGATGACGGGTGTCAAATCAGCGCGTGTAAGTACGAGTGAATCAAGAATACGCACTGAAGAACTCATACGAAAGCCAGCAAAGCGCGTTACTCGGCATGAAGGTAAGGACACGCGGTGTCAGTCCCCGAGCGAAGCCCTTCAGGCCGTCTCGTGTCCAAATAATCCTGAACGCATCTACCATACCACGGCAGTGCCGAATCTCGGGATCCGTACTCGTCCCCCGGGTCTGGAGGATCGTCTTTGCAACGTCAAGTGGAGTCGTCACCGCACCCGCCACTGCACCTGCAAGACCACCCGAAAGCATGTGTGTCGCAGGCGAATACGAGCCAGATGGGTTGAGGAAGCTCTTCAGTTGCTCGTACACAGTAAATTGCACGGCAGTGAAAGGGACGGTCATTGTAAGGGTGGTGGGGTAAGAGACGTAGAAGGCGCTGAGACCTTCGTTGCGGTAGACGGTGCGAGCGCACGTCACGAAGGAGCGAAACTCGGATCGGTGCACTTGCATGCGTTGCTTGATAACTACAGAGACGTCGTTTCACGGCACATCCTTTACCGTAGATGAAAGTGAGGCTTACCATCGAAGGGGTTCATCAACGCGTCACTTGCTATTGTTGCTGATGCACCCGCTAACGCTACACGAGGCGAGTAGTCAGTGTAAAAATCTTGGAATCGGCTGAGTGGCACACGCACATGTTGCAATCCACTGATTCCGTCCGCCCTCCACATTTCCTCCCGCCAGCTCCTTCACAGCTTCATATGCTCCAAAATGTATTGCGTGGGCGGGCCCTGCGCCCACGATGACTGACGACACACCCCGCCACAACGCCCGCATACCCTCCGTCGAAGATATTCGAGTAAATGCATTCCCAATGCCCGTATACACTGCCGCTGGGGATGTCGCGAAGACTTGCATTCGCGTCTGAGTTCCATCTACTGCATCAGCAACTGTTCCTGCAGCGCGAAAAAACACAAATTTTGCGCCAGACTCACTTTGATACTATCTACAGGGAACATAACCGTATGTTCCGTGATGCCAGCCTATAGCGCGGATGTCAGGAACACCGTCCATGACGAAAGGTGCAGAGAGCAAAGGAGGGCTCTCCCCGGCAATCGCGCAGGTACTCACCAATGCGCCCGCCATCATGCTGACCTGTAGGCGATAAGTCCATGAGCCGCTTGCGCCATCGAGCGTGATCCACGTACACTATGACCCGCGTTTGAGGGGAGCCCTTCGTACTCAATTTCTTCGACAACCTCCATGGTTCGGGAAATGTCTTCGACGGCACGAAGAAGGAGGAGGCAAGGCGGATAAAGTTCGACGCGCGGGCACGCTGGTCGTTAACACAGGGCCAAGGCGCAGCTCCGAACAAGTCCTACAGACACGCTGACGAGTCGTTGCGCGTGCCGCTCAGACGCAGCAGGGACGACGGGATGGGATACACAAGGATCCGGTCGCTCCTAAAAGCTAGGGGGCGTCGCCGTCAGGGACGGGCGCGACAGTGGCGGCGGGCGATGGGAGACGGCGAGGGCGTGGCGTTCAGGCAAAGCTCCACGCCGCTGACTGCAGAAAAAAGTCGCAGGAGATGCACATCGCACGTCGCCGTCGTCTGGGATAGGCTCGCACCGAAGAAACGGAAAAGGTACATGGGACGCTCGTAGATACATAAAACACACGCCCCGGCCACACAGCCCGTTCTATATCCAATTTTGTTTCTACCACGACACCCTCTTCCCGACGACAACGAAAAAAAGACAGCATTTGCGCGATCTACGCACGCTTGGACTCGGCAGCGAGGCGGTTGTGCTCGTCAATGTCGCTGCTCGTCCGAGAGTCCGAAAAGGATTGGTCAGTTGGGTTGAGTCACGGGGAACCAATCAGCTGTGAGAACGGGACTCACATAGCTTCCCACGGGTAGTCCAGCCTATCGCAGGCAAGTCAGTCTCTCGCACAGCTCGGCCAATCACGGAGAGACTTACCACAGGTCCTCTACGTCTGCTCCGGCAAAGTACCTGCGCGTCCGCAGTCGCTCAGTCTCGTTCTCACACATACCACGCACGCTGTACTCACGGGATGTCCGTGGGTAGCTCCGCCAGCTTGGGCTTCAACTTGTTGTGCACGACGAAGACAGCGAACTTCGTCCGCTGCGCCTCCCGCTCGGACTCCGGCAGGCTCGCCAGATCCCGCTCGACGTCCTTTTGCAGCTCGCTGACGGCGTAGCTAGCGACCATTCGATGTCAGTCCGCGACACCGGCACCGGGTAACCTGTTTCACTCACTGCAGCGTCTTACGCGAGTCGTCGACCTCATCCTGCGGAAACCAGTCGTGAGATACATCGCGGCAGGCAAAGTCTTCCTATGAGAACTTACCACAATAAGAGCACGCTTGCCCAGCAGGACGTGTGCAGTTTCCGGGCCTCTGCGCGATAAGATCAGCATCCCGATGGCGTTCAGTTGGGAGGCATTCCTCACAGCCATTGTGTCCGGATGACCTCGTTTCCGATCTGCTCCGCGGTCATGCCCGGCAGGGACTCATATAGAGACAGGCCAATTGCATAGATGGGGATGTTGCCCTTGCGGGTGGTGTCCTTGAGGAAAGTCCTCTGCGAGTGCAATTCAGTCTTACTTCAGACGGATCAATGCGATGTGGAGGCGTACCAGGACACGGGCAGGGAAGAATCCTCTGCACAGGAACGTTCATATGAGACACCAAGAATATGAAAGGCATATACTTGCCCTCCACCTGTATTACCAACGCATATAAGCATATAGTATTCATGCAGCCACAGCCCGGACGCACCAATAGCAATGAGAATGTCCGGCTTGAACTCCTTGATCTTCTCCGCCGTAGAACGGATCAGCTTGTGAATGTCCTCGTACGTTGCGCGGATGTGCTCGGGCTCCATTGCGATCTCCAGGATAAGAGAAATGAGAAGGAAAAGAGAGGAAAACTTTTCGGGCAAAACGCGAGTCTAAAGTGCACTGCGGCAGGCGTTTGATCAAAGCTTTCCGCGTGGGTTATCTACCGAGATTAGATTATCACAGAACAGATCGAAGTCAGATCTCCCGCCAAGATCTATCTGCTCGCGCTCGACGCGCTCGGCAAAAATCTGGTGAACCGTAAACTCGGTCGCAGTTGGTCCTCAAACACTAAACACTTATTGCAACAGCTCTCGGGATTTGTTGGATACTATCCACATTCAAAACGTGCCTTGAATACCTGCTGAGCACCGGAACCTAGCTCGACCTGAAATCCGCTAGATAGACTCACAAGCATGTCGGAACCCTCGGGGTCAGGTCAGCAACCAAAAGCTATCGCGAGCCTCGCGAAGAAGCAGAGCGATACCACGCGTGGCGGGGGCGCGAGACTCAAGTTCGTGCCAACTATACCCGCACGTCGCGCCAAGGTGTGAGTAAGTTACTGCCCGACTCTTCCGACGTAGCGTACTGATCTCAGCCGCAGTGATGTCAAGCAGGTAAATCACGAGTATCACTTAAGTGGGTCCATAATCTAACACATATACTCTGACAGGAGGAGGTACCGGCAGCAGCCCCTACTAGCCGTGGCGAGCGCGGAAGAGGGCGGGGACAAGACCGCGGGCGCGGGCGCGGGCGAGGCGGCGGAGGCGAGGGGAGAGGCGGGCCTCCGCGTCCTCCCGCCGTAGAGATGACAGCGAGTGGACCATTTGCGATGGGTCCGACGCTTGCGGGCACGTCCGCGCGGCGCACCGCTCCCCGCTCGAACTTCACGCCAATCGTGCCGCAGGGACCCGGTGGACCCAAGCTCGGTGCGGGCCTCACGCAGACGACAGCGCCGACGCTGAAGCGCGAGAAAGGCGAGAAGGAGAAGAAGGCAGACGATGACGATCATGAGGTGTATTCGGACCCGGATGAGGGCGTTGAGATCGTCGACATGGATGATATCAAAAAGATGGATTGGATGGCCCCGGAGAGTCTTGGGAAGGAGAAGACGGACAAGAAGAAGTCGAGCAAGAAGAAAACGGCCACTGTAACGGTGAAGGAGGAAGAGTCTGAGCCAGTGCTTGACCGTAAGGGAAAAGGTAAGTGTATTACAATGAATTGATATGCGGGGTTTGACGAAAGGCAGGCGTAGCTGTGGAGGACCCGATGGATGTGGGCGAAGGCGTGAAGGAGGAGGTCAACCTCGCAAACGCTCTTGACCTGAGCGATAGTGAGGACGAAGAAGAACTAGAAGACATTATAGATGATTTCTCAGTGACCGCAGAAGTAGAAGAGGTATATTGACATCCTCTCCACGGTCCTCATTCGCTGAGCACATTTCAGGATTCCGACATTCGACAAGAGCGACTATATTTCTTCCAGTTTCCAAATCCGTTCCCGACTTTCGTCGCCAGGACACCTCAACCTGCTGCTGATACCACGACCTCGGAGTCACCTAAACCCGAGGATAGCCAGAAGAAGGTTACATTCGCGCAGGATACTAAACCACCAGCGGCGGGTTCAAGTGTGCCTGGTAGCGCATCAGAATCGAAGACAGAAGAAGAACCGAAGATCGATGGAGTCATCGGTCAGCTCGAGGTCTACCAGAGCGGCGCAGTCAAGATGCGGCTGAGCAACGGTATATTGCTGGATGTTCGTGGTTCCTGCCTACACTACATGACCTACTCTCTAAGCGGTACATTTACCAGGTATCGGCTGCTACACAACCCTCATTCCTGCAGCAAGCTGTCCACGTCGACCCAACAAACAAACGAATCTGTGTACTCGGAGAAGTAAACAGACGTTTCGTTGTCTCGCCGAATCTTGACGCGTTGCTGTCGAGCATGGAGCTCGCGGACAATCCACCATCCATCCCATTCGCCGAGGGCCTCATCACGATGGATACGACTTGAGCACACGTTCAGGCGACACGATAGCTAGGATCAGTAGCGTGAGCTGAGGCAATCTACTACACTATGTCAAAAATTATCCCGCCTCAGCGTCGTGCGCGCCTCCTCCCGCTACGCTAGTATACATGCAAGACTCAGCTGCTGGATGCTACATAAGACGTGTCTAGATTACATAGGGGCATCAGATAGTCTCACTGGTATCGCATATTGACACCGTCTACGAAGTTGCCTCAGGTGTCGCAGTCTGGGCTTCCGGAGCAGGGGTGGCGGTGTCCTTCCCGTCGTCTTCACCAAAGATGTCCAGCAGCGCACCCATCCGGGCCTTATTCCCTCCTGCACGTTTGAGCACAAAGTCCCGAAGCCCAGCTTTCAGACTTGGCTGCTTGTCGACCAATTCGCGCAGCTGTTCTTTTGGCAATTGAAGCAATGCGCCGAAGCTCGCCGGCGCAATGAGCTTCGCGCAGCGGATGAAACCTTCCCAGAGCGGGGGATTCGTCCAAATCTTCTTTGTGATGAGCCGGGAGAGCAATGTCGTTGACACGAAGCCAACCAGGGAGCGATAGGTTGTGACCGCTTGAATGACCTACGTAATTAATCAGAAACTGCACATGATGACGAGTAAATGCGAGCGCACGGTTCTCAAGAATAGCGTCGGCAGGACCGGTTCGTCGACAAGCTGATTCATGACCACTGCAAGAATTTCGGACCTGAAGATGTCAGTCATTGAAAAACAAATCCCAATAGCTGTTCCTAATCGTCAGAAATATTTCATGACCTTCGTCGATAAGGAGTCACCTTCAATAGCACTTTTCAAGCCGATCTCCTTCTCGGACTCATGCAGTAGCACCATCAATTCCGCTGGCGTCAAGAGTTCACTCTGCCGGACACGGGGTAAATTAGAGGTAACACTGCCGAAAGTCTGCGGGGGGATGACGACGACCGAGTTGAACACTGAGCGGACCAGATTCTTCGGTTCCGGTTGGCCATTGAGAACGGAGACGACACGTGGCAGGTAGCGCAAGATATCCGCCTGCGATTAGAGAATCAGTTATCCGCAGTACTAGTGTGGTAAGCCTGCGCACCTTGTCCATCTCCGCGATAATCGGGATGAGGAATCGTGCGTCGAGATCGCGTTCGGTAACAAGGGACTTGACCAGCGCGACCAACTGTGAGCTCGGTCGCTCGCGCTCAGTGGAGATGGTGAGAACACGGAGGGCAAGAGATTCGGCGCCAGGAGGGAATGTACGGAGCAGTGTAAGAAGTCGCGCGGGATTCGCGGTCATAGCACGGATGAGCGGCGTGATCAGCTGCTGTATTGTCTCTTGAACAGTCTGTTCCATTCCACCATAGGCGGAGAAAATCCTGCAACAAAATGTTAGCATGTAATTCAGCGTTAGTGAAATCCCTCCGCTACTGACTCTTCAAGGAAATCCGGAACTTTGACAGACAGCGCGAAGATCAATTCCATATGTTGCAATATTTGCGCATTATTGGCGGGGAGCTCCAACTGTTCTGGCAGGTATGGAGTCTGTATGATGTCTTCCGGAGGAAGCTGTCCGTCTTCCATGTTCTCATCTCGGTCTTCGCCCTGTGCGGGTGGCTCCTCCGTCTTGGGAGGAGACTTTGGCCGTGACTGTAGTCGCCGCAATAGCTGTAGAGCGAAGTCACGAATCATGCCATCCATTGGGGGAACATCTGGAATCCATCGCTTCACGGTGTTGATGGCAGCACCACGAGTCACTTTGTCTATTGAAGATGGTATCAGCTATTGGGCAGGTGGCGGTGAGGACGGTCGATATACCAGCATGTGTCGTAAGCTCAAGGAGAATAGTCAGGGCTTCCGCTCGGAGTGAGGGCCGCTGCGCAACAAATTCACGCAGGGCAGCAAAGCCCATCTGCCGTCTGCGAAGTCCCGATTAGTCCTGGGATACAAGCACGCAATCGTGAAGACATTCGCACCTGTCGGGCTCGGTGCATGATTCTCGTAACAGGTTGAGTACATCCGGCGGCACGGAAGGCAGGTCCAGGAGAAACCGGGAGAACGTCCTATCTTTGCCGTCTGAATGCGTCTGATACGCGGCGACTATCTGATTGAGCCAAGTCTCGTAATTCGGTTGCTAGTCCATAAGGCCCTCGTGAGAATCTGTGCATGGTGCGACACTGAACATGCGCCTTACCCAATTGCGATCCGAGGTGAGGCGCAACCGGTCGTTGTACCATTCCTCATTCATCCAAGTCGTCGCCAGCCGAACCCTATATGATAGACGTAGACGTAAGAAACGACAACGGGAGGGACGTGTGCATGAATAGACACACCTGCCAGGGAAGTCTGTAATAATGTAATCGCAGAGTGTCTGCCGCAGTCGATCCTGGTGTGCATAAAGCTCGGATACGGCGCTCGAGCCCGGCTCCTCTGCCTTCTCCGGCGTGTCATCGTCATTTGACAACTGCGCGGGATCAGTCACGCGCGTAATCATTCGTACGATGAGGAGCATCCACATGTCCGACGCTGACGAGCCAGGGGCTTCGGACAGTTCGCCCGCAGGTTCCGGTGGAGCAAGATCCTTCGCGCCATCCCATATTCGAGTGAGAGAATTCTTGACAACGGCGTTGCGGTCGGCGGATGTCCAGTCCTTCGGCGGTGGCAGCTTGAAGTCGGTGAGCTGCAGGTCTGCAGTAATGTCCATCTCGTGATCGAGAGCGGCTTCATTTTCTGGAACCTGTTCTTGATCGCCCGACAACTGTGCAAGACATCGCAAGGTAAGTGAATGCACGGAATGAGACGCTGTGATATGTACCTCTTGATTAAGCTTGTCGGGCTCGTATTCAATTTCCTCCTCTTCAATATCCATTCTCATAGGATCCACAGGCTCCTCTTTTACAGCAGGCGTCGGTTGTGGAGTCGAGGAACGACTCGATCGTCCTTTGGACTGCGCTGGCTGGACCTCAGCTGCTGTGCTCGGTATCGCTGGCGCGGGAGTAGGTCTAACGGCTGCAGCAGCGGCCGCAGACGTGCTTGCCACCATTGCAGCCGGTGCCGTCGGGATGGCAGGTGCGGCCTGTGTTGTTGCATTTGCCGTTCGCTTGTGTCGATATGCTTGAACGAGACCTATCAGTGTGTTCTCTGAAAATGTTTGCAGGTTGGCGACTATAAGCTCGGTCACAAGAGCGGAGGGGAGGGTGGCAAAGTCAAAGCTAGATAGCAATGCGTTGGAAGGTGCTGTTGTGTCTGACTCCAATTTCGGTCGCTTAGTGTCCGGACCTTCGCTTTGCGGAGTCGCCGATGACCGCTTGCGAGACGCATCGGAGGCGGCAGCTTTGCGCTGCTTGTCTTCTGCAGCTGCCTGCTCCATGCGAGCGCTCTGTGTTGAGAGCGCGGCATTGATTTGGGAGGCAAATGCAGCACCTTGAGGTCCGCTGCTCTGTGTCAGGATCGGTCAGAACTGGAAAAGGTTTGATTCCTCACCGTGAGATGTGTACGAGCAAAATTCGGATGGCCTTCTCGACGCTCTTTGTGCTGACCAACGGCTGCCCTTCGAGCTGGGCAGGTGTCCACCGGGCCAATGTTGATACAACAAGTTCCACGAGTGCTGGTCTCAGCTTCGTTAGTGTGGCCCAGCTGTTGATAATGGCAGAAAGCATATCGGCATTGCTGTCGGAGCAAGAGTCAAGTCTAGTCCTCGTGTTGGGAATGTCACGCGACTCACTTGCTGGTATACAGAATAGTGATGATGCCCTCTAGCAGCTTCATGCCTTCCGCCTCGAGCGCAGGGACGGAAATGAACGGGTGGTCCGTCGGGCATATAGACAGATTGGGGTCGCTCTTGTTTTGCAGCTATGGCCACATGGAAGATGATTGTGATTAGCGGCTGTAAAGCAGGCAGATACATATGCACACACCCTGGGATCACTATTTCCCCTCGTTTGAACGAGAATAACCCTCTGCGTGAACTTCACCGCCGCGAATTTGATGCCACTAGTGACGTGTGGGGACCACACAAATTCCAGGATCCTGGCCTTTGCTTGGGAGAGGATGTCCCACTGTTGCCGGAAGTTCCTGTTCGCGCATCTACACATGGCATCATCAGGCGCGTCCGTAGCATATGAGGGACTGGCCATACAGCATGCGGAAGAGCAACGCATAGACACTCGGGAAACATTGCACGGCGACCTTGACCGTGTTGGGGTTTGGGTCGTGCAGCAGCTGTGCGAGGACCTCCAGCGACTGCGACGCAACTAGACAAGGGCACAAATAGGATTCACATCAACATTAAGACACGTCCGCATACAGATACTAAGACAGAACACGCACGCTGAGTGCGCGCTTCGACAGTCAAACTGGACCGGCAGATCGCATAATGCAGCAAGTCAAGGACCCATCGTTTGAGGAGCGAGTCGCCCGCGCCGGCGACGGTTTTGATGAGAGTCGTACAGAGGATGGGGATCGGGCTAGGGTGCGCCTCAAGGGATTCACGTAACGTCGCGAGCAGGTCCGCCTGCTCCTTTGAATCGGGAGGGACGGCTAGCGCAGCGGCGAGCTGCTGCAGCGGATCAACAGGCTCAGCGGCCATGGCGCCCTCAGCACTATCTCTGCTTCTTCTTCTTGTTCGTCGTCGTCTTTGCGTCCGTGCTCGTCGCCGTGCAAGCCACGCGCGGGGGAAACTGCGGTCTCAGTGCGCCAGTCAGTGCGTGCGCGCGTCGAGCCCAACGCCGCGCCGGCGACCAGCGCGGATTGGCGCCCGCCACACAGCGCGCGCCCACTCCACGCGCGCCCGCCCGGCGGAGTTCCAATCCCCCTTGCGTACCGCGATGGTCAGTCCGCCCCGCCCCGCCCCTGCGCTGCGCGCGCGCTGACAGCACACACAGGCCGCGCAGCAGTCACAGAGCATCCAGACCCTCCTCGAGGCCGAGAAGGAGGCCGCCAAGGTCGTCCAGCAGGCCCGCCAGTGTGCGTCCCCGCCCCGCGCGGTCCGCGTCCGCCCATGCTCACGCTGACCAACATGCACGTTTGTGCTTGCAGACCGTGTCCAGAAGCTCAAGGATGCGCGCACGCAAGCATCCAAAGAGATTGACGAGTACAAGAAGGTGAAGGAGGACGAGTTCAAGGCGTTCGAGGCGTCGGTGCGTGCCCCTGCGTCCCCGCCATGACGCGGCTCATTCACCTGCTGCGCGCCCTTTCAGTACGCAGGCAGCATCCAGACCGTGCAGGCCTCCGTTGATAAAGACACCGAGGTCAAACTTGTGGAGGTCCGCAGCTCATACGAGCAGAGCAAGGACAAGGTCGTGCAGAAGCTGCTCGACCGCGTCGTCCTCGTCAAGCCGGAGCTGCATCGCAACATGAAGAAGGCCGGGCACTGAGCATTACGCACTAACCGCATACCGGAACGGAACGAACTACGTAGACCAGCCGCACGGACACGACAACCTCGAATAGTATGCATATGGTCCGTACACATTGTAACAAATACAATACAGTATACCCAGGGCCCCTCCGCGCGCACGCGGGATAATCGCACACTCCCGCCCAAATTACTATGCCACAGCACAGGGAAATACGCAAACAAGATACACGCCCTCTGGGCACCGCGTCCTTTCCATCTAAATCGCCCCTACCCAGTCCTCTTGCCTACGGCCCGTTTGCCAGCCAGTTCATACCCACAGGCACAGACGCCGCCACGCCCGCGCCGCGCATCGGCTGCGCATGCGGGTGCAGCAGCGCCGCGACGGACGCCCTGCGCTCCTCCGCTGCCGCCGCAGCGGCGGGGCCCGGCGGCGATATCGACAGCGTATTCGCGAACGCCTCCGAGGGCGGCTTCCACGAGTCGAGCAGCCCGCTCGCCTTGAGGCTCGGCAGGCTGTGCGCCGCGTCGCGCGGGGTCTGCTGTTGCTGCAGCAGCAGCGGATGCTCCGGCGCGCGATACGGCGCGCGCGGCGGGCTCTGCCGCGGGCCGTCCGCCAGCGCGCCCCGGCGGAAGTGCGTGTCGCTCGGCGAGCGGCCAGGCGTCGGCGAGACGGCGGTGGGCGTCGACGCGAGCGAGGACGCCGCGGCGGCTGCGTACGTCCGGAGGGGCGCGCTCTCTGGCGACGCCTGCACGGACGCGGACTGCTTGCGCGCGGCCTCCTGGCACGCGCGCCACTGGTCGGCGACGACGGCGACGCGGAAGCCCCACACCTTCTCGAAGTCGTTGTCCCACACCTGTATGAGCTTGTCCTGGGGGTAGTATTTGCTATACGACTGCACGGCGCGTCAGCGGCGATCCCGCGAGGCCCGGTGCGACTTACCCATATGCAGCAAGCCGCTGACAGGGGGCACAGAATCAGCTTCCGCCGGCATGCGCGCGCTGACACAGGCACACTCACATAAGATAGTGTTCTTGGCCCGCGTCCCGGTACCGCTGAAGACTTGATTCAGCTGATCGCGGACCCACTGCGGCGGGTGCTCTGGCAGCTTGGCCTCGCCCTGCCATCCCACCGGGTCAGCGGTCAGGTCGTCTTGGCATTCGTAGCGACAGCAAGCGGCGCACCTCGAGCACAGACAGATACGCGCACGGGTGCAACACGTGCATGAAGCAGAAGCACCACGCGCCCGAATTCGAGCTCGTCTCGAACATCGCCAGCTGCTTCTCGAGGTTGTCTTCTGAGAAAACGAGCTGGCCAGACAGCGACGCCACCCATTCCTGGTGGAAGCGATTAAGCACGGCTGCTGTGCGGACCTCAAATAACCTACATCCAGGGCCTTCCTGCCTTCTTGCATGCCGACGGCTCGCATGTGAAGGTCCTCCAGGGCTGTACGGCGCAGCCAGAATAGAATGAGGCACGCGCGACTCGCACACCAGGCACACTACGCACCTAGACTCGTCTGCAGCTCCCGATAGATCGAGAGAATGCGACACAAATGGCCAAATTGCGAGGCATACCGTGTGCGCGGCGCGGCCTCGTGCAAGAACTCGGGGCCTGCAGAAGCGGCCGCAGTCAACTATGCGCCCGAAAATAAGACACGGTCATTATCGAAATTCACTCACGCGTCGCGAGGGAGTGCACCGTCAATTCGAAGCTCGTCTCGTCGACCGGAAGGGGGACCTGCCGCATGAGCTCGACGCTGCGCGGGCGGAGCGGCTTGTACGTGTAAATCCCGTTAATCCAGCTCATCAGCTGGACGAGCCAGAAGCACCGGCGGGTGCACTCGCGCTCGATCAGGATGTTTGTGTCCGAACCGTGGGTCCGCGCGACGACGACGCTATCAAGCTGATTGACTTCAAGGCTCTCCTCCAGCACCTGCAGCGCCAAATCTGCATGTCGTCATCCGACAACAAGAAAAAAAACAACCCGTCAGTTCCGCGTGTTCCGGAAATTTTGAAATACAGACGAGTGAGTCGCTGTCCCGGCGACAAACCGTGGGACGATGGCGACCGGTGACAGCGAGGGAGGGAAGAAAACAGGCGGCTGAGCAACGAGGCACTGACCGAAATACCGATAATGTTTCGTCCACGAATGGCTCGCGGCAACCTCGTGCATCTCGAGGAGGCACAACGCCTGCGCAGTCGCGAGGCAAGGCGCGCTGAGTAATCGGCCGCCCTGGTCGAACATAATCTTGACCGCATCGTCGAAGAACGGCACGCCCGCGCGGCGCGGGTGCGGCTCGCTCGTCTGCAGATTCTTGCTTAGCGGCGCCGCGACGGCGCATATTGCCAGAATTAAATAATTAGGCACGCGGTCGTGGCTGAGCGCCGCGGAAAACGAGGGCTTGTGCAGGATGAGCCGCTGCGGGTTGCAGTGCGCGAAGAACACTGTATTCGATCAACGGACAAACGCGCGGGGCGGGCGCCGCATGCGGGACTGGCGTTAGACGTGGGACCGCGCGAGGAGAGGCGCGGGCGTACGGTTTATGAGCTCGTGCATCAGTTCGGGCTCGAGGTTATTTGGACGGTTTGGTGATCCCGTTGGTGACAGGACGGGCGCGCCATGTACGATGGGCGCTGGGAGCGGCGGGGGTACGCGCGGTGCGGCGGCAGCGCGCGAGCGTTTCGGAGGGAGCTCGCGCTGCTGAGCTATCTCGTGCCTCGGGTCGCGCAGGGGGATGTCCGGCAGAGGGGGCGCGTGGTCGGTCGTCGGAGACGGCTAGAGCGCAATGAGCAGGGTCCGCGCGCAGGCGACTGTGATCTTACTGTTCCCGGGAGGGCTGGCCGTTCGTGATTAGCGTTGCGGGGCGCCGGGACCGGACGTCCGTTCGAGTCCGTGTACGTGCAATTTTTCGAGGCGAAGTAGCTGCGCTGGATCAGGCCGACGGTCCGCGCACATGGTCGCGGGCGACTCACCAGTTGCTGCAAGGGGCTAGCCATATGCGGCGGTGAGAATGCACGGTGGCGGGAGCACGGGGCGGCTACGTACCTGTCCCGTCGCAGCGTCGTTTGCTCTTGTGGCACGCATCGCAGGCCTGGGGCGCGCCGCTGAGCGGACGGGTCTGGGCGGGGGAGGACGGGGACGCACCTTGCTGAGACGCTTGCGCTTTGTGCCCTTTACGAACGCGATGGTGGGCTGGTCGCGGACGTCAGGCATGCGAGAGGCGTCTGACGGTGAGTGTGTAGACTGATTCGACCCTGGCGAGTCTTTATCGGCGGGGCCGGGAGTGGCGTTGCCAGGGTCGAGAGAGACCATGTGAAGAGGGTGGGGTCGGGCACGCGCATCCATGGAGTGTGCACGCTGTCAGAACAAAATGAAAGAACGAGAAGCGCAGGGGTCGAGCAGGGCAGCACAGGGGGGGCGAGAGGGAGCCCAGAGCACGCGAGATGGGTGCTATTGTACGCGTCGCGTTGAGTGCGCGAACAAGAATGGCTGATGCGCGAATGGCGGGATGTCGAAAACCAGGGCAGCGGAGAGGGAGACGCGATGATGGTGGGGAGAAGAAAGCGGTGCGGGAGAGGAGGATGACGAGGAGATGGGGGGTCTGAACTTGAGGGCCAAGGCAGCTGAGCGGAGAGGGGAGGATCTGTGCTGGCCGAATGGATCTGCCGGATGTCGGGCAGAAATAAGGTCATATGTACTTCTCTCACGGTCTCGCCGCCACACTGTGCGGCAGCCTCTCGCAGGGTTTGCCAGGATCTAAGCCAAATGCAATGCGCGCGACCGGTCCGCCGGGAAGTTGACAGATCGAACAAGCCCGTAACCATGTCCCAATCTGTTCCCCCGCGCACCACCTTCGCTGCCAGGCTTCCTCAGGCACACCACGCGTTTCTCGCACGCGCTCGCACGCCGCCTGTGCGCAGCATGCGGCGCGCAGACAACCAGCGACGACAGGGGGGGGGAGCGTCGGCGAATGGGCAGCGAGGCGTGCCCAAGGGGGGAGAGCCGCCCATAAACGTAAGGCGTCGGCTGTGCCTGCCGCGGGACAGAGGAACCCCTCATCCGCCGGCAACCTGCCGCGAACCGGCGGGACGTCCTCCCAAGTCGCATGTAGTGACCACACAGGTTCGTGTTCGCTGCGGACGCACTACCGCCCTCGGCCCTGCAGTCCGTCTGTTCCCTCGCCTGCCATTCGCTGCCACATCGTCCTGTTCTCCCATTCGCAGAGCCGCGCAGCAACCAGCGACGGGCAGGAGGCAGCTGCCACCAAGTCTTATTGCTGCGGCGCCGCCAAATGGGTGTATCGGTACCGAGCCGACAATCAGGGCCTGCACACGCACGCTCGCAGCGAGTCGCAGCGCTGCAATCGCACGCGAATGCACGCGAATGAGCACACCCACCTGACAAGACGCGACGCGACCGTTTCACCGCGGCGGGGGCGCCCAGACCCTGTGGGTGCCCCCTGCTCCCGCCGGCGCCAGCCCCGCACAGCTCTCCCGCACTCAAAGTCCGATCCCGCTATCCATTGCTCCCATGACGCTCCCTTCACCTTCGACGCACGCCCTTCCACTATCAGATAAATTGACAGAAGCCATCTGCTCTATTATCTCCACCCCCTGTGAGCGATAACCTAGACTGTGCGTCCGGCCATCGCGCGCCTCGCCCCTAGTCATGCCCGTGCCCCCGCCTTGCAAATACACTGCCGCCAAGCTCCGCATCCGCAGCCAGGGCATAAACCGTATATGCAAATCACACCTTGTGTTCGTGATACACCACTCCGGAGCAGGATACCTGCGGTCGTCTCGACGTATCCCATCTTGTGGCGTCAGCACATACCCGGCACGTCTGGACGATGGCTCTCACTCGATCGGCACCGGAGCTTGTTAGAAGAGCGGCCGGAGGCTAGCGGCCGGCTGGCGGGCCAGGAAATATATGAGCTCGTGGGCCATTTTTCAATTTGATGCGCTATACCAGCGGGCTCTCGATCGACAGCATCTTCTTACTGCCTCGACCATCGTATATAAGTGAGCTATCCATATTCATACATCAGCAATGGAATCAGGCAAACATATGCGTATTGTGCGGAGTGATACTGACTCGAGACAATAAAGCGAATAAAGCGAATAAAGCAGCAGAAGAAACATGAATTTCAGAAACTCGGCACAACTGATACCATCTGGTAGGCGCTGCACGTGAAGCTCGTGCATGAAGCGCATACGAGCATGAGAGGGGTCTGCAACCGAAATCGAACAGATAGCCTCCTTGTGCATTCTGGCAAATCTTCGAGATGTTCGAGAATCCTCACATTCGACGATGCTGAGCATCTACTAACTCGAGTTTCGAACTTATTTTCCCAGTGTCCACAGAGGAACTGCCATTTCTGGCACACCGAATCGGGTGTAAAGCTTTGTCAGAATCGATTTCTCTGGCTGAAGTTGTGTCACTAAATCGGCCTCGGCTGGCGTAGTGGGCGAGAACCTGTGAAAACTTCGTCAGCTAACGCCAATCGCATGAAAGCGCTACCCAGCAGCATGTGGTCCACCCGCAGATTTCTCGAGCACATAGCCTCTGCGCGTTTGTTCCTCGATACGAGGGCCTGGCTCACCAGCTCCGAGCTGCGCCGTCATACAAGCTAGCCTCGGGCTCGGTGAGCGCGGCATCTCCCTTTTGGTAACGCAGGGAATATACCGGTGGTAAGGCCAAAGCGAAGATTCACGAGGGTTCACGGCAGCACGAGTGAATCTTACAACCGTATCATTGTCGTCATTGCTACAGAGTGCGTATGTAGAGGGACAGATGATATGCAGTAGGATAAGAGGGATCAGCCGTAGCTTAGTCGAAGAGACCGAAGCCCATGTCGTCGTCGGACTCCTCCTGCACGGCATAGTATCAGCAAATGTTCTTGTAGAAATTCACAGCAGTTACGAACCTTCTCCTCCTCCTTCTTTTCCTCCTTCTTCTCCTCAGCCGCAGCGGCGGGGGCACCGCCAGCGGCAGCACCGCCAGAGGCGGCAACAGCACCACCAGAGGGGACGGACGAGAGCTTCGCAGAGCCCTCAGCAATCAACTGTCAAAACGGCATTTCCCCGTCAGCACTCAAGAGTCACAGCCCAGTTAATGGATGCACGCACAGTGTTGACGTCCTTGCCCTCGAGCTCAGAGACGAGCTTGGAGAGGCGCTCCTCATCGGCCTCGATGCCGACGGCGCCGAGGACGGTCTTGATGTCCTCGGCGGAGGGGGAGGCGTTGCCGCCGATC
Organism: Gelatoporia subvermispora B; assembly: GCA_000320605.2. Lineage (NCBI taxonomy): Eukaryota > Fungi > Basidiomycota > Agaricomycetes > Polyporales > Gelatoporiaceae > Gelatoporia > Gelatoporia subvermispora. The sequence continues at coordinate 1,110,804 of KB445794.1, forward strand.
TGGAGGAGGAGGTAGGCAGCGATGTAGCGCATCTGCTCGTGCGCACAAATTCAGCCACACGCCTGCGCGCGCATGTCTCGGGAAGACGCACTGTGAATTTTTAGGCAGGTGCGATAGCCACAAATCACTGCAACGCCGGGCCTGTCAGCTCTCCCGCTTCCGCACGGCGCGAACGACGACGAGCGGGTGCGCACCTTTAATCCCAAGGGGAAGACCTGTGGATTCTATCCGAGGACGGGTGTGCGGACCAGCGGCGCACACGCGCGCTCGTGCGCCCGGGCGCGGTGGCTGAGAACTGTACAGGACCGTCCCACGCCCGCGCCACCGCCACGCCCCTGCCCGCCCATTGGAACTCCGCCCCAAAGCCAGGAAACTATCGCCCCCGCCGCCGCGACCGCCCACGACAACGCAAGATGGTGGGTGCCCCTTGCTGCCGCTCTGCCCGCCGGCGCCGGCGATGCTGGCGTCGGCTGGCAGAGGGGCGTGATTGGAAACGAGAAGAGATGCGCTGACGAGGCTGGGCTGGAACAGGCTGACTCCTCCGTTACCGACCCTCAAACCGCCGCCGACCTCAAGAAGAAGCGCACCTTCCGGACGTTCTCGTACCGCGGTGTTGAGCTGGACAAGCTCCTGGACCTGAGCAACGAGGAGGTGCGTCTGCTGGTACTCTGATCTTGAGATCCCACACTAAACAAGACCTTCGCGTTCATAGTTCGTTGAGGTATGATACCTCAGTTCTGACACCTATTCGACCGGATCACTCAAAGGCTTGCGATGCATGTAGCTCGTCCACGCCCGTGCGCGTCGTCGGTTCCAGCGCGGTCTCAAGCGCCGCCCCATGGGCCTCATCAAGAAGCTCCGCAAGGCCAAGACCGAGGCTCTCCCCAACGAGAAGCCCCCCGTCGTCAAGACTCACCTGCGTAACATGATCATCGTCCCCGAGATGATCGGCAGCGTTGTCGGCATCTACAACGGCAAGGTGCGTCCGGTCATGCAGCGATGAGGGAGGTCGTGCAGAGCGCTCACGGGAGGATAGGTCTTCAACTCGGTTGAGATCAAGCCCGAGATGACCGGCCACTACCTGGCCGAGTTCTCGTGCTCGTACAGGCCCGTCAAGCACGGTCGCCCTGGTGTATGTCCCCATTCCTTCATGTCTGATATGTCCGGCTCAACTTTGCTCTAGATCGGTGCCACGCACTCGTCTCGTTTGTGCGTAACTTGTGCACGCATCCATGCGAACACTCTAACTGACATCTCCACAGCATTCCCCTCAAGTAAACGGTTCGGGCTGTACTCGTTTATGCTTTCGCTCTGTCTCCTGTGCTCTAGTCCCAAAAGTATTATGCAGCATGCTATCTATGCATATAGGTCGCGCCCGGCGATGTTGCATGATCACCTCAGAGGGAATGGATTTGTCTCGCCGGAGAATTGGTTCGCCTTTAAGGCGCTACGTGTGATCTCAGTCCGATTTTGACCGGAAAATGCTTTGGGTTGTGATCTGAGTTCTCACCATTGCTGTGGTTACTGCAATACATCTGAGCGTGTACAATGATCATGCAAGTCAAGACTGTTGATTACGATTGCAGGATCAGCGGAAAAGTTGCAATTGCGATCCATCGCCCTAACGGCTGATAAGGGTATAGATGCTCGTCCATGTCATACGGTAGCTAGAAGAAGTATAGCGAAGTACAGTTACGAGGAAGCGGAAAATGCAAGGAGTGAGCGTGATGCCAGATGAATATATTATACCGACCCAGAGAAACCAGGAAGCCGTCATACCCGCTGTCGCACAGCCGGCTGCGGGTGCCCGTTGGGCACGAATGGATGCGGGCCCTCGCTGCTGGCCCGCGGCGGCGCGAACGAGTCGGGCCGTGACGCCGGCCGGCTGGGGACCTGCCCGACGACGAGCGGCTGGCGCTCGGGCGGCGGCCACTGCTGCTCGGCCGTCTGCACGCTCGACGCACGGGGCTGAGGCGAATGGATGGCGGACATCATGCTCTGCGGCGCGGATGCGGGCGCGGAGGGCAGCGGGTACGAGAAGGGGGCGTGTGTGAGGGGGGGCGCGGCGTTGGGCTGCCGCGAGTGCGTGCTGCCGCTGCGTGTGAGGTTGCTTGCCGAGCCCGACATCGGCGGCGGGGGCCGCTCGAGGTACTGCGGAACGGGCGACTGCTGCCCGGGCTGCTGCGGTGCTTGCACCCTGCGTGCGGGTGAGCGTGCAGACAGGCGCGCGAGCTAATAGGAGGCTGACCTTGGGGGCATCGTGCGCATGTCTTCCGGACGCGGGGTGGCACTAGGGTTGAAGGGCGCGGAGCCGAGAATTGGTGAGGTCATGGCAGGGGTACGCCCGCTTGCCTTGAGGCGCATGTACGTATCGACCTTCTTGAGGAACTCCTTACTCGGGAGTTCCATACTGTTCGCGAAGTATTCCTGATCCTGCAGAATAGGCAAGAACTCTTCCGGTACACAGTAGAATTCGTCCTGGTGCTCTAGCAGCATTGTAACGACTCGGATAGCCCCGAAGCTCTCGTCTCGGACTGCATCCCGGCCACGAGAATACAGGATGCTGGGGCAGATGACGGTTGCCAGGTTGGGCAGATCCATCTTGCTACCCGTCTCTTCGTCCATGTGGGCGAATGACGCAACCCACTTCAGGAAGACGAACAGCACCTCCATCGTGTCTCGATGTGCTTTCGGCAAGATCAACAACACCATGTGGAGCATTCGTAGCCGTTCAGCTTCGGTCGGAAGACCTATCATCCAAAGCAAGTCAAGTGACGATTACCGTGAAATTAGGACGAGACTTACTCTGCGTCGCGATGAACAAGCGATGTAATTTGAAAGTCATCAGGGGGTCCGGTAGATCCCGGAAGAACTTCTTCAGTAACGCAGCCAATTGAACGGGATTGTCTTGTGTGAGATCTACAGACGGGGGGTCTCGGTCGATCGAGTCCGTGAGCTCCTTCAGTCGCCTGATATTGCCGTTACGCCTGAAGATACCCTCAATCGACATATCTACAGACTGTCAGCACCATAATTGCCAGGTAAAGTTGGGACCCACCCATTTGTCGCATGGCCGAAATGACATCGTCCACAAAACTCGGGATCTTTATCGCAGCTCGCGACGCGCCAAGCATTGAGTCAGCCCCTTCACGTTCTACAAGAAGTTCTAGCGGCACGCCGAAGATGCCTACAATGGTTCAAATTCAGCAACAGTTCAAACTGACGGTAGACTATGCAACGCACCCTTCTTCTTGACGTTCTTCTTATCGTTGCCAGGCTTGAACAGCTGCTTCCAGAACGAGCTCTTCTTGATTTCGACCAGCTCCAGGATCTCATCCAAATCGAAGAATTCCCGAAGGGGCGACCGGTGGAGGACAAGGACCGCACAGTGCTTCACGATCGCCAGCTCCAGCGGTGTGAGCTCCGCGATGTACGGTATCGAGCTCTGGCGGGGGAGCGAGCGGTGCTGCTCCCTTGCCTGCGCGGCCTCGACGATCTGCGGAATATCCGCGAGCGTGATGCCGTCCTCGATGCCCGCGACCGTCGTGTCCTCCATCCCGGCGGTCGGCGACGTCGGCGCGGAGTCGTCCACGATCATCACCTCCGTGTTATTGCGTGCGAACGGCGGGCGGATTACGCGGCCCTGTTGGCTGATGTCGATCGCCGTGGGCGGCGTCGGCTGCGCGCGCTGCTGTGGTGCGGGGGCCTGCTGTGGCTGCAGTGACTTGGGGATCCTCGCTAGGTTCAGCTGCGCGGACGACGACGGCCCCGCGTCCACCACGCGGGGGTGGTGCGCGTGCACGTCGCTCGCGTGTGCGACTTTGCCCGTCGGGCTCTCGACAATCGTGGACCGCTTCGGCACCCGCGCCGTCGCGGAGAGCTTCCGATCGAGGTGCACCGACTTGAGGCGGTTGATCTCGTTCGAGTTGCGGTACGGGTCGTCCTGGTCGCGCGGGCCGGTCTGCGCTTGCGGCGAAGGAGCTGATGCACAAGATTAGAACACGACAGCCTCAATCTGGGACCGACTCACTGGGCGTCATCTGCACGACGCCGCGCTTCTTCAACAACACGTACAGCCGCCGCAGCGCGACGTTCAGCAGGAACGCATATTGCTCCAGCCGCGAGACCGCCTGGAAGCCAGAGCGGCAGCCAGGGTGCGCGTGCTCCGTGCAGAGGATGACCGTCGGGACCACGCCGAACGAGGACGTCTCCTTCATCGAGTCCACCTCGAACACGAACACGCCAACATTCGCAGGGGGCCGCCGTGCCGTCGATAGCTTCGGTGTATCCTTGTCCTTGTCCTTGTCGTCCGCCGAGGGCTTCGGCTGGGGCGGGTCCTTCGGCACGGGCGCGGCGGACACCTTACCGCAGTTCGCACACTGCACACAGTGTGAGTGCCACCGCTGGTACGTCCCGAGCCGCACGCAGTCCTCCTCGACCGTCTGGTTGCACTTCACGCACAGGTCCGATGGTGGGTTCACGACATTCACCTTCGCGAGCGCCGGATCGCGCGGGGCAGCCGAGAACGGCGACTCGCCCGCGTTCTCCGGCGCGAGGCTCTTGAACCCGTACGTCACGCCCTGCGTGCCCACGTTCCCGTCCTTCTCCGCGACCACCTCGCCGTTCGCCCGCTTCATCATCCGCTTCGCGCTCGGGTTCCCGCCCTGGATCGCCAGCATGTGCAGCTTGTCCAGGAACGACGTGATCGCCTCCCGCGCGTCCTGCTCGCGCTCCAGCTTCAGCGCACCCGTCAGCGCGATCCGGATCAGGATCTTCAGGTAGTGCGCCAGGCCCGTCACCAGCGCCAGCAGCTCCTGCGTCATCCCTATCCGCCGCGCACCTGTCTCTTGCGTATGCGACAGCAGTGTGAACAGGTCCACCGTCTTGCGGCACAGCATCCGAGCTTCTCGCACGTGCGACATCCCTGCGGAGCCCATCAGCCGCTCGTTCCCTGACAGCAGTGGCATACGGCCTACCCTTCATCTTCAGACGTGCAAACTGGAACTCTAGATCGTCTATCGTCGCGAACAGAACCTCCACGTGCAAGATGAACTTCTCCGCCATCCTGATGGCCTCGAGGTATTGTCCGTTGCTGACCTGCCGCAACATATCTGATATACACGCCGCACTCGATTCCTCGAATGCCGACAGCACACTGATCCTCCGTGAGCTGACGCCCCAGACAGCGAGTTGGTGCACAAGCAAGACAACACTCACGTCCATATCCGGTAGACCTGCTGCTCCATCCTGATTTGTTTGTCCTTCAAGCTGTTCGGCGATTCCTTCCGCTCCTCCTCGTCCCATGGCGACTCCGCAGCATGACCGTCTGCGTCTTCGAGGGACGGAGCCGGTCGACGTGAGGTTACCTTTACATTCCAGAACTGTTGCCAGAGAACAGGTCAGCGTCGTCGCAGTGAATTCTATTGAGCACGGGATAGCAACCTTGTTGATCATGTAGCATTCCGGATGCCAGCACTCGTCTCGCATGTTCCGGTTGATCTCTACGAACTGCTTGAGGATCGCGCTATTGCATCCCGCGCACTTTGTCGCGAACCGCGTCGAGTAGTGGAAGTGGCAGTACACATCCCCGTCATGCTCGTAATACGAGTCTTGCGGGCCAAACAGCGTCGGACAGACGGAGCAAGTAAAGTGTTCCACATGGAACTTTTTATCTGAGAACAAAAGAAGGTGAACACGTAAAACCGGCATTTTAAGATCCGGAGACGTACTGCACGCTGTTATGTAACTGCCCCTTAGTGCCATACCGCACTTGGCGCAGATGAGATTCAGGCGCCGGAAGTAGTCCCGCTCGCACAACGGGTGCTGCTTTCCGTCGGGCCCATCGATCGGAAAGAATTTCGATGCGACAACGGTCCCGCAGTCCTGTGAACCTGTGAGCGGGGGCACGCCCGAGACGGCCAGAGGGACGCACCAAGCATTTGAAACACTGCAGGTGATATACGGTACCGAGGGCGCGGACGAAGGCCCCCTGCATCGCCTTGCCGCACGCGAAACATGGTCTGGGAACGCAAGATTTTTAGAACGGCGTCCTGAGCGGGTGAACAGCCCGTGGCGGGGCATCCGCACGCGGGGGGACAGGCAGAGGCAGCCCGAGAAAGACTCACGTGGAAGCGACGCTGTTGCTGGTGTGCGTCGTCGACGTCCCGGCCAGGCCACTCCCGCCGGGGGTCGTCGGCTCGGAGTAGTGCGAGACGTCCGAGTGCGAGTGTGCGCTGCCGGGACGAGTATGGTCGGAGGAAGAGGACTGGTTGTGGTTGCTGGAGCTGGCAGGAGTGGTCGGTCGACTAGCGGTGAGGTACGTCTGCGATCGCGAGAGGAGCTGATCTGGGGGGTGGACGTCGACCATGTAGCGGGAGCTCGAGTGGTTGAGGTCCTCGCTGCGGGCATGGTGATAGTCATCGCCCTTGTGCCGCCTCTGATCGAGGTCGAGTGGAGAGCTGACGGTGGATGCTCTGTGTGGATACCGGGGGCGTTCGTTCTGATTGGAAGTGCTGCCAGCAGGTGGGAGGGGGTGGTCATCACGGGTCGGAGACGAGACGAGGTCAGAGGTGTAGGTAGACTCAGAGTCGGAGGCCATGTAAGCGAGAGCAGAGTGATCTCCAGACGGGCGGGGTTCATCAGGTCGGGGGCTGCGCTGGCGACCCTGGTCCGTGGGTCCGCTCATGGAGGGCGCAGCCTGGGGAGAAGGTCAGAACGGCCGTTACGTTGTCGGAGGAGGGGACGAGAGAGCTGGAGGCGACCACCAATACTAATCTCCAATTTAGCCCTGGCACGCTCTATGCATGTCACGCTGCTTGCCAAGGTCATTCGCCGGTCACTGTTTTGTCACACATGTCACGCGTGTGCGCGTCTGCCGTCTGGCGGTCGTCCTCGCCGTCGCCATCACCTCGCACGGCTGCTCGCGCGTGGCTGCCTGAGTACGGTTAGCGAAGTGGACCAGGTCTGTTAACGCTGGGGAACTGGGGACTTCGTCGGCACTGCATGATGTCCACGCCGTAACATGTATGCTGAGATGCAAGGAATATATTGAAGGCATACGTAATGGATAGCTATGCAGGGCCATGCATACGCTTCTGATTGCACTACCAGAGAATGCAAGGGATGCAGCAAAGTGTACACTATGAATGGCCATGCATATGGTCTGAGGGACCTATGTAGTGGAGTACAATCGTACTACAATGGAATGCAAGTAGTGCAGTGAAGGCATATGTCATGGATAGCTATGCAGGGTCATGCATGCACTTGAGAGACCTATGCAGGATAATGCAATTTCACTATCAAAGATTGCAAGGAATGCAGCGAAGTTGAACAGTATGGTTTGCCATGCAGAGGTATATAGGGTCTGAGGGACGTATGTAGCGGAGTGCAATCGCACTATAAGGGAATGCAAATAGTACAGTGAAGGCATATGTCATGGATAGCTATGCAGGGTCATGCATGCACTTGAGAGACACATGTAGGAGAATGCAATTGCACTATCAGAGATTGCAAGGAATGCAGCGAAGTTGAACAGTATGGTTTGCCATGCAGAGGTATATAGGGTCTGAGGGACGTATGTAGCGGAGTGCAATCGTACTGTAAGGGAATGCAAGTAGTGCAGCGAAGGCATATGTCATGCCTGCCTCTGTAGGGCTATGCATACCAAGAGCCTACTTTGCTGATGTATGTATGTAGAAGTCTGCTCGCGTGTGCTGCGTCTGCAAGACTGCAATAGTGTACATAGCCAGCCATATTTCTTGGCAGTAAAGGCAGATATGGACAGCCGTGCACGGCTATGCATTCTCGCAAGCATGACATGTTTGGACCTGACCCATCTCGCCAACCATAAGTACCGAGTGTGCGCCAGCCAACGTCTGCCAACGTCCGTCGTCCTCTGCCAGCTGCCGCTGCCGCTGCCGCCTGCCGGCTCGCCTCTACTGCAGATCCCTTCCCCCGCCGCCCGCCCCGTCATGCTCATTAGCCTCGCTCCCCGCCGCATCCGCCATGGCCCCCATCCCGGCGCATGGACTTCGGTGATGGTGCTCGACGCTGTGCACTTCCCGTTTCAGCATACTACGGCCCACTCCTCCCGTATGGCTGTTCCCCTCTGGCCTTTAGCCCAGCTTCTCATCACCCACTAACGCACTCTGACGGTGATGACGCTACGCCCGGCTTGCTCCCTGGCACGAGACCATCCACACTCCTTCACCTTCATACATGTTTCCGCTCTCGTCGACAGCTGCGCCACACGCTCCCCGCCCCTCTCGCCACTTGCGATCGGTTGATCTAGATGTGACAGATTGCCAAGCGGTCCTGCACGGTACCCATCTTCGCATCCCTTCTGTCGACAAAATCCCCCGGCCCGGAGAACATCCTCTCAGACACGCTAGACACGCAAATTCTGCATTCTTATGCCGTCCTTCAGTCGCTGTCGCCCAGGGGTACTGTCACCAGCAAAACCTCCTGGATACACACTGCAAGCTGCCCTGGGTCATCAGATGGCTACCACATACCCGCGCAACAGCTATCACCCATCCCATCACTGACAGTCCGCATTTGCATTACTCTGCTCCGTGTGGACGTCTCTCCACCTATTGGGGATTGTGCGCGTGATACGAGCCATCATTGCAAAGTCTCCAAGCCTGTCAGTGCCCTTCCGGTCAGATCTTTCCTAATACATGCACCTACAACAACCATTGCACAGAAGTACATGTCCGATTTTTCTAAAGGTCGCTCTCATCCGCGTTCAGAATGAGCGTGGTAAAGAACCGGATCGTTTCGATCAATGCATCCGCGGGGAGGTCTGTAAAATCCTTGTCAAACCTCAGTCACACGGGCACAATATATCCACTGACGCTCGTTCACGGTATGCACCCCGCCAGCGAGACTAGACGCGTTCCCGCTATTGTGGTGGTTGTACCGGAAGATGTGCTCTGTCAACTTCCAATAGTACCGCGTGTCTATGCGCCAATTGTCAATCCTAGACGTTCGCATCAACAGCTGCCAGATCACCTACCAGTGTTACCTGACATAATCCCAGGAGACACGATGATGTTGTCTCCCTGCAAATCGCGGTGCGCGTTGTACGTCGCCTTGATCGTGCCCGACAGTAGCGCGTACGGGGCGGCGTCCACGGGTGTGTCCGGCGCAGGCGCGAGCGCAGTGCCCCACGCGTCGCTGAGCGTCAACGTGCCGTACGCGGGGGCGCCCTGCGAGAGGTCGTCCCCAAATGCGGTCACAGAAAGATTGAACTCGCCCGCGAGCTTCTTGAGCAGCGCCGTGTCGTGCTTCTTCACCTCGTCCACAGAGCTGCACGAGGCCGCGTCCCGCGCGGATCAGCCACACGCTCGTCACCCTGCACGCGCGGACGCTGCACGCACCTCTCAGTCGCGATGCGGTGGTTTACGACCGCCCACGCCTGCTCGGGCAGCGCGTTCGTCTTGACGCCGCCATTGATGAGGTCGATCGCCTGCGTCGTGCCCGTGAACGCGCGGAAGTCGTCGTCGAGCCCGAAGAGCGCATCGCCTGCCGCGCGCAGCGCCGCGTCCGACGAGCCCGCCTTCTGGATCGCCTTGCGCACGGGCGCGGGCAGCCCCGGCGCGTGCGCGGCGAGGCACTGCGCCTTGAGGTACATCGGCGTGCCGCGCGCCAGGCGCACCTCGTACGGGTGCTCCTCGACATGCACGAGCAGCGCGGCGAGGATGCCGATGGTCTGTGGGTTCGTTAGGGGCGAAGTGAAAGGGCGAGCAGGTGGGTGGCTGTACGGTGTGAGGCGGGGGAACGCTGGAGTGTCCCCCTGGGGAGGTCACCTCGACGCGGACGTCGATGTAGCCTTTCTCGGCGATAGCAAGGTTTGCGACGACACCTCCGAATTGCTCGCTGAAGCCGCCTGGGATCTATGAGCATCCGGCGCCGAGTACATTACGTTTCACGGAGACGTACCACCCTCATCGACCAGGAGTGCGAAGCCGTTCTCGCCGTACGTCTTGAGCAGGTAGTCTGCCAGGGTCGCTGCACCCTGTGTATACACGATTTTGAGATTATATGCGCTATTGTGTCAGAGGTGGGACCTTACGTGCAGCCCACTTGTCTCCTCGTCAAAACCGAACGCAAGAACGACGCTCCGAGTGGGCTCGAACCCATTCTCCAGGAGGTTCTCGATTGTGGACATGGCACCGATCAATCCGCTCTTGTCATCAGAGCTCCCTCGGCCCCAGATGTATTCGCCTGGAAGAAGACGTTGGTGAGGTTCCAGTGGGGCAGGAGGATATATGCGCGTACCATCGAAGTAGCCGGAGAATGGCGGGTGTGTCCAGTCATCTACCGTGTCCGGGTTCACCGGGACGACGTCTGTGGACCGGATGCGCAAAACCGTCGCGCAAGTATGAACAGCAACACGTACCTTGATGGGCGGCCAGTAAGAGAGGCTTCAGGGACGCGTCCGAGCCCTTCCACACGTACACCAGCCCATACGTATTCACCTTCGTGAGCTCCAACGTTGAGTGTCTGAGCTGTCTAAGCATGCGTGTAAGGTCTCCGCTCGAATGAAGCACTCACATGAGTGGGAAAGCACTGAGCAGATACTCGTGGAACGGCGTGAACACCTCCCAGCGCGGGTCCTCGCCCACCGGGCCCATCTTATCAAACGATGGCGTCCTGTTCACCATCATTTCCTGCGATCGCACGCGCAAGTACTCTGGCACTCACGGAACACGCACAGCTCCCCCAAGCCAGTCCACCGCACGCGTTAGGAAGGCCTCGCTTCCATACGTCTCGCCCAGTTTTTCCCAGAGCGCACCATTCTTCTGCGGGAGGAGCGGCGCCGCCTGCGGGCACAGCGCCTTGAGCTCAGCATTGTCAGAGACATCAGAGAGCGATGAGAGAGGATCCGTAGGCAGCAGATCCAGCGAGTGGAGACACGCCGAGAAGCCAAAGATGACGACAGCCAGTTGCACGCAGAGCCTCAGGCGGGAGAAGGGGCCATGTCTAGCGGGATGCGCGACGGGTTCGCTCACGGGGAGCACGAACTCTTTCGTCGGCGGCGCCATGGTCGTCGCAAAGAGAGCTCGAGAGGATGCCGGGAGGCGGGGCGACTGCGAGGCCGGACCGTGTGCTTATATATAGTGGGATTCCCAGCGACCGGCGCGGATGACCTTGTGCTCGTGCGAGGTCGTCTTATCGCTCGTTCGCGGGACTGCATGGCGAGACTGTGATAGACGAATAGACGATGGGCCCCGGATGATGTGATTGTCGACGAACATCACGAGAGGTCCGCGGTGGCGATCGTCATCAAACGAGGAGGAGGAGGAGGAGGAGATCACATTCGCCGCCGGTAGGAGTCACGTGCTACGATACATCTTTCGCACAGCGTGTACACAACCACGGACCCGACAACCTACTTAGAAAACGCAGTAGCGTACCTATCTCCGACCAATCACCCCACGCGCAGCCTCTCCTAGTACCCCGAGTACATCGAACCGAATGCTCTGGCCCAAATGTGAGCGTACGTGACGCCCACATAGGCAGGAGCGTAGTTAAAACCTGCCGTGCACCGGACAAAAAACCCCAGTGGGGAAAAATAATATATTTTGCTACCCGGCAGGAATCAGCAGCAGTCCCCTGCATGCCAATAACACTCGCTACGCACCAAGCCTTCCTCCGATCCACCCCGTCTACTAGGCGAGTCCCACGCGAGATGTGGTAGGGTCGTGAGCAGTCTCCTGGGCCAGGGAACCCTGTGGGACAACCGTGGGG
>KB445794.1:1123687-1169341 GCA_000320605.2 Gelatoporia subvermispora B
CGCGTTTTCGGCACATTAATCACCATACCATTCGCCGCACACCAACACACCAGAGCATCCAGTTTGAGCTGTAGATCGGCTGTGGAAGTGTGTAATGGTCGCACCCTCGGGACCTGCCTATTCAAGACATACCGACCGGCGCTGACTGATATCCGCGCGCGATGACTCGCATCCGCTCCCCCGTCGCGGATACTCTCGCGGTTTCCCTTTCTTTGTATCTTCCGTATTACTTTACACTTCCCGGCCACGGTCTCTCTAGTTTACCGGTCTCGTGATCCTGTATTAGATTCCGCGCCCGCTCATGTATTTAAACTCGTGTCGACTCCGCGATATCCTCGCAGAGTCAACACCAGTGTTACGCGCTATCTACTTTACTCGTTCATCCTAATCTGCGCCCTGCGTGCTCAAGATCGACGCCTGCGACCTCTCTACTCTACTCTCGCCCTCTTATCTAATCTCGAGTGCTTATCTCATCAAGCGCCCTCACAGTTTGACTCTGCCAAATCAAGTCGAACTCGTTCACGCGGCTTGCCTTTCCAGGCAACTCCTTTCCCAATTCGGAAAGCTTCCATCTTCGTTCCTGCCACGCTCGCTGCGCTTCTGTCAAGCTGTCAGCCTCTACCACATGGACTCCTCGCTTCCTTCCTCTGTCTGGGACTCGAACGACGGCTCTGGCGCTCCCTCGCTCTCACAGGAGCAGGCCGTTCCCACTCCTGCTCCCCAGACTGGCAACTCCGAAGAGTCTCCCGCTCTCCTCGCTCTCGCTCGCTCCATCGAGGCTATAGCTGGGCTCGCTGACGCTCAGACTGCGCTCGCCAACAATCAGCGCAACATACAGGCAACGCTCGACTCGCTCATCGGAGCCTTGCGCCCCTCAGGACCTGGCTCGTCAGCCCTCCCGGGCTGGAGCCCTGCTCCCTCAGGCAATGCACCTCCTCCTCGCTTCAAGGATCCTCGCGTCTTTGACGGCTCGCCCGCTTCCGTCGACCCGTTCTTGTCAGAACTGGAGAATGCTCTCTATCTCCAGCGACGCTCTATCAACAGCGACTACGAAAAGTCCTTGTACCTCAGCACTTGGCTCAAGGATGGATCCCCCAAATCCTGGTTCTTCGCGCTCCAGAAGACTAGTCCGGGCTCGCTCAACGATTTCGACGCCCTAATCGACAACTTCAAGAAGCACTTTGGCGACACCGACTTCGTCAACAGTCAGATGCGCAAGCTTCGCAAGCTCAAGCAGACTTCTTCTGCTGCGAAGTATGCTTCACAATTCCGTGAAATCCTGGCTCATCTTCCCATGCAAGAGGATCATATCCGAATCGTGATGTTCAAGGAGGGTCTCAAATCCGAAGTCAAAGCGCTCTTCGTCACCATCAGCCCGCCTGCCAAGTTCGACGATTTCGTGACTCAAGCAATCGAATTCGACAATCGGCTTCATGCGCACGCTGAAGATCTCAAGGACAAAGGACGACTCTCTCTTCCATTTCTACCCTCCACCACGTCTTCCACGACCTCTTCGTCCTCCGCGCCCGTTCCCATGGAAATCGACGCCGTACGCCACCGCGGTCCTATCACCGACGCCGAACGCAAGCGTCGCCGTGACAACAACCTGTGCTCGTACTGCGGCGGTGCTCACAAGGACTGCCCGATCCTCGCGGCGCGTGACGCCAAACGCTCTGGCAACACGAACACTCAGGGAAAAGTGACGCCGGAGGCTCCCAAGACGTCCTAGAGCCTCCGGACAAGACCAGGACACTTCAAGATCCTGCGTCGCGCCCGCCGTTGTCGACTATATCCCCTAGCACGTATTCCTGTCCTAATTATCGTCTATCGGCTCATGTACTGCGGTCCCCCGAGAATCAAAATCATCTCTTTATCTCCGTATCCCTCGTGTTTCCAAACCGCAAAGCTATTAGGACCTACGCTCTAGTCGACTCTGGCGCGACCGCCTCCTGCATCTCGGATCATTTTGCTGCTCGTCACTCCCTTCCCCGTGCTCTGAAAGACGTACCTATTCCTATCACTGCTGTCGACGATCGTCCTATCGCGTCTGGTCTCGTAACTCAAGATGTGATCTCTTGCCTCCGGGTCCAGGACCATGACGAGCATATTGCGCTTGCTGTCGTCTCCGTTCGCTATCCCATCATCCTTGGACTTGACTGGCTCAAACGTCACAACCCCGCGATCGACTGGGCTCGTGGACAGCTCTCCCTCTCCTGCTGTGGCGCCAACTCGTCACCACTCTTCGCCTTTGGGCAAGGCTACGGTCTCGCTCACCTGGCACCGCAACAATTCTCGATCTCTGCGGTTTCTACTTCTGCTGTCGGCCTAGGCCTCGGTCTTAACGGCACGCGTTCGCTCTCGGCGGTTCCCATCAAGCCCGCAAGCTCGGAATCAGCCTGCTTCGGAAGCTCGGCCAGCGCCTTGGCTATACCGGCAACTCCGGTACTATCTTCACTCAACCAGCCCCTCATTGGCTTCGGTCATACTGGTCTATTCTCGGCTTGGTTCTCTCGCTCTCAGGAGAAGCCCGACGTCAAGCTCCCTGAACTCAACATCTCATTCATCAACTCTTCTCGTTTCACTCGGTTCGCTCGTAACGGCGACACCTGTCTACTCTGGTATACCCCTAACTGCGGCCTTGATGAGACTATCTCGGCTGTCTCAGTAGGTGATGTGCCTTTCACGCCTCCTAAGGACGCTCCACCTCCGGAACCTCCCCCTCCGTACTTGAGTCCTGAGCAGGAAATACTCGCGTCAATCCCGGACAAGTACCACGACTTCGCTTCCGTATTCTCACCCACTGAAGTTGACCAATTACCACCTCACCGCCCCTACGACGCCTCCATCGAGCTCGAGGAGGGGAAGATGCCACCGTTTGGACCAATATACTCGCTCTCCCAAGACGAGCGAGCCGCACTTTTCGAGTACGTCGAGAAGAATCTCAAGAAAGGATTCATTCGGCGTTCCACTTCACCTGCTGCTTCTCCCATCCTGTTCGTCAAGCGCAAAACGGGCGATCTCAGGCTCTGCGTCGACTACCGCGGCCTCAATTCTATCACAAAGAAGAATCGCTACCCTCTCCCTCTCGTCAACGACCTTCTCGACCGTGTTGAAGGGTGCAAGCACTTTTCGGTCATCGACCTCAAAAACGCCTTCAACCTGATCCGCATCAAGGAAGGTGACGAGTGGAAGACTGCATTCCGAACGCACCTCGGCCTTTTCGAGTATACAGTCATGCCGTTTGGTCTTACTAACGCACCCGCTACCTTCCAGGCATTCATCCAAGACACTCTGCGAGACGTCCTGGATGTGACTTGCGTGGTCTACCTCGATGACATCTTAATATTCTCGAAGACTCAAGTCGACCACGACGAGCACGTCAAGGATGTGCTCACACGTCTCCGCACAGCTGGACTTTACGCCAATGCCAAGAAATGCGAATTTGACAAATCTCAAGTCGAATACCTTGGTTACATCGTCGGCGCTGATGGTATTAGCATGAATCCGAAGAAACTCCAGACAATCTCCGACTGGCCCGCTCTTCGCTCCCTGCGCGATGTTCAGTCGTTCCTCGGATTCACTAACTTCTATCGTCGCTTCATAGAAGGCTATGCCAACAAGGCCCTCGCGCTCAACGTCCTGACCAAGAAGGATTCACGACAATTCCGCATGACTGCAGAAGCTCTTGACTCTTTCGAAACGCTCAAGCGCGCGTTCTTGTCAGCTCCCATTCTCCGTCATTTCGACCCTACTCGTCCTTCCACGCTTGTTACCAATGCCTCCGACTTTGCTATCGCTGGCATTCACCTTCAGCCTGACGACCTTGGGTTACTTCATCCTGTCGCCTACTTCTCGCGAAAGCTCTCGCCTGCTGAAATCAACTACGAGATTTATGACAAGGAGCTTCTGGCCATTGTCGAATCACTCCGTGACATGCGCTCCTGGCTCATCGGTACCACCACGCCAGTATCTGTGATCTCCGACCACAAGAATCTCGAATACTTCATGACCTCGAAGATTCTTAATCGACGCCAAGCTCGTTGGTCTATGTTCCTGTCGGAATTCAATTTCCGTCTCGACTATGCGCCCGGAAAGAAGAATCTTGCAGACGCACCATCTCGACGTCCCGACTACGTTCCCCAACAAGGCGACGACGTGCTTCTCGAGCAACACAAAACGCTCCTTACTAGCAAGCACCTGGAACGACTCTCCGTCGATCACCTCCCTTCATGTCCCTCTAGCATCGAACCCGAGGCAATCAATGTCAACGAGATCACGACATTGGCAATCGACAATTCCGAGTTACTCCAACGATTCAAAACCGCATGCCGCGATGATACTGAATGGCGGGAAGCTATTTACGCAGGCAACACAGATTTCACGATCGCCGACAACCTCGTCTTCCACAAAGACCGCCTCTACGTGCCACACTCTCTGCGTGCAGACATCCTGACACTCCGCCACGACAACGTTGCTGCTGGTCATCCTGGACGTTCCCGGACACTGAACTTAGTCCAGCGCGATTACTCTTGGCCCGGCCTCAATACGTTTGTACGGCAATATGTTGCATCTTGCGACGTCTGTGCACGGATCAAGGCACCAAGGCACAAGCCCTTCGGACTACTACGCCCTCTCGATATTCCCGACCGGCCTTGGCGTTCCATCTCGATGGACTTCATTGTGAAACTGCCTCTATCACACGGATTCGACTCTATCTGGGTCGTATGTGATCGCCTGACTCGCGCCGCGCATTTCGTACCATGCAACGAGACTCTCACGTCCGCGGACCTGGCCTGGCTATTCTTAGATCGGATATTCCGTTACCACGGACTGCCAGACTCAATCATCTCCGATCGCGGTTCTGTTTTCGTCTCGAACTTCTGGCGCGAGCTCACCAAGCTCATGAGCATCGAGTTACGACACTCCACTGCTTACCACCCGCAGACGGATGGTCTTACTGAGCGCACGAATCAAACTCTAGAAGTTTACCTCCGCGCCTACTGTTCGTATCAGCAAGACGACTGGGTCGATTACTTGCCGCTCGCTGAATTCGCGTTCAACAATGCCGTTAACGCGTCCACGCGCACCACCCCATACTTCGCGAATCTCGGATACCATCCATCGTTCGGACCTGAGCTCGCTCGCCCTTCAAGCACAGTGCCCGCAGCTGCCGACCTCGCACAGCGCCTCGACCACATTCACGACGAACTTCGCTCTCACCTTATTGACGCACAAGCCACTCAAGCTCATTTCTATAATCGACGAGTCACACCGGCGCCTCAGTTCAAGAGCGGCGAGCTGGTCTGGTTGCTTCGGCGCAACATCAAAACAACGCGGCCTTCCGACAAACTCGATTACCGCAAGCTTGGCCCTTATACGGTCTCGCGTGCGCTCGCAAATGACACCTACGAGCTCGAGCTGCCGACGTCCATGTCGCGCCTACATCCTGTGTTCCACGCATCACTCCTGGAGCCGTGCTCAGCACCCCCGCGTGCGCCTATCCCTCATATAGAGCTCGTTACTGACACCTCTCCCTCGGAAATCGAGTCCATTTTGGACTGCCGCAAGGTCGGGCGTCGCTACGACTATCTCGTACATTGGGCAGATTCGTCCATCACCGACCGCTCGTGGGTACCACTGTCGGACATGCCCGCAAGCCTCAACGAAGCCCTCGAACGTTTCCACCGTCGTCACCCTCGCCTGCCCCGTCCCGCACGCATCCAGCTCGATTCATCATTAACAGCAGTGACCTGGTGATCCCGGGGTGCGAGGGGGACATACACCTGGAGGGGGTGCCCGTCTCGTATCTGGCGCAGGCTGATGACCTGGCGCTCCTGGCCACTTTGTGAGGGCGCTTGATGAGATAAGCACTCGAGATTAGATAAGAGGGCGAGAGTAGAGTAGAGAGGTCGCAGGCGTCGATCTTGAGCACGCAGGGCGCAGATTAGGATGAACGAGTAAAGTAGATAGCGCGTAACACTGGTGTTGACTCTGCGAGGATATCGCGGAGTCGACACGAGTTTAAATACATGAGCGGGCGCGGAATCTAATACAGGATCACGAGACCGGTAAACTAGAGAGACCGTGGCCGGGAAGTGTAAAGTAATACGGAAGATACAAAGAAAGGGAAACCGCGAGAGTATCCGCGACGGGGGAGCGGATGCGAGTCATCGCGCGCGGATATCAGTCAGCGCCGGTCGGTATGTCTTGAATAGGCAGGTCCCGAGGGTGCGACCATTACAGTACCCCCCTCCTGAAGGCTCGAGCACCGCGAGGCTTCATCCGCCAAGGGGAGGATCGAAACGTTGAGGTGGGCGCGCGACGCGGCCGCTGCGTGTAGTCGTACGCGAGGGAGCTTCGTATTGAAGAGAGCGCTGAGGTGGCGGTGAAGGTGAACGAAGTGGGTGAATTAAGGACGCCGGACGTGGTAAGGTCCATTTGCGTGCGGCACGAGAGGAACAGGTTCCAGAGATGGGGTGACGCGGGGTCCCCCGTTAGAATCCCGGCGCCGGCCTGGAAGCTGTCCGACAGTTCGCCCGCAAAGCGTACACGGTACGACATCCTCTTATAGACCATCCACAGCCAATCCATGATCGGCCCGCCGCAACGCAGTCGCTCCAGCTTTGCCCACAGCTGGGGCTGGTCTACGGATGGAAACGCGTTGGACAGGTCCACAAAAGCAACATACAAGGTCTTCCCTTCCGTCGCCGCTCTTGCTCGTGCACCCGACAGGATGAACATGTTATTGGCCGCATGGTGGCCAGGACGGAAGCCGTTCTGGCTATCTGGGATCAGGTGTTGTGAGTCGCTCCATTCTCGCAGTCGGCGGTCCACTAGCAAGCTCATGCATTTGATCATGCAGCTTTCCAACCCGATGGTACGATAGGACGCAGGGTCCGCCCGATCACCCTTCTTCTTCGGTATCGCGGCCACCAGTGTGGTCAGCATCTGCCCGGGTACGTCGCAGCTATCCACGCATGCGTTGAAGAATCTTGCGAGAGCATCGTTCGGAATACTCAGGATGTGTCGGTACGTGATACCATCCCTGCCATGCATCGAGTGCAGGCACTGTGCACGCAAGTGCGCCTTCAGCCCGGAGATCTCGTCGTCCATGATAGGTCGTGAAAAGCACCTGTCTGGGGTACTATCCAGAGTCGCCATAGGGCGCGTCTGGTGCATGAGCTGAGCCAGCTCGGCCCCCGTACTCCGATCCATCGCCCCGGGGTTCATCCGCACCTCGAATTCGGTGCGGAGTTGCTGTACAGACACGAGGGGCGCGCGCGGTTGCGCCGTTGTCCAAGAGTTGATGACTGTCCAGAACTCCCGGTCAGACCGCACGTTAACCAGCATAGTTAGGCGTGCTCGCTGCATCGCCAGTGTCACTCCGCCATCCCGCTGACCTGCACGGTCATCGTCCTCGCCCAACCGCTCTTCCCAGACTGTCGGTTCGCCCAGGTCGTTGTTGCTCGCAGTGTGCTCTCCCCGCGGGAAGCAGGAGCGCACCTTATCCACACCCGGCAGAGCTGCCTCGCCGGCTGGCCAAGCGGGCAGAGGCTGCACAGTGAACACCGCCGGTAAGTTTCGCAAGCTCCTAACCGCTAGCGCCTGCGCCGCGCTGTAAACCTGCCCGCTAGCATCATCTCCACGGAGGGGGTGAAACGACATCGGCGCTGCGCGCTCTCTCAGAACAACGACGACCTGTCGCAGGATGTCGCCATTAGCACACCGCCATCCCGTCCGCTGTTGCATCGGGCCATGTTCAGTTAGCATGCGCGGCACATAGTCGCCACGCATAAAAACTCGTAGACGGCGGCAGGGGTCAGCGTCGCGCACGACCTGCAATGTCGCATATGCTTCGGCCCTCCCTACACTCCCTTGTCCCGCCATCGCCCAGCCTTTATTGTTCGGGCTACCCGGTCCCCAGTATCCCGCACACGCCACATGAATGTTTCTCCCTCGCGTCTTCTGCGCCGTCGTGATGAGTACCTGTGTTGCACCACCATCTGCTGTCGGGATGCCATACATCGAACACATTGCTTGGTCGTGTGTCTCGTGAGCTGCTAGTGTCTCCCGCAGCAGCTCGTCCAAAGCCGAGCTAACCAGGTCCTCGCGATCTTGCGGGTTCGTTGCCCCGGTCATCCGTGGGGTGGCATACACCCGGGCATCGCCCTTCTCTCGAGACGCGGGCATGCGCAGGGTAACACTTACCCTCGTGTGGTCAGACTCCTCGGGCATGTGTTCGTGCACCACCAACTCGCACACCCTCCCCGCCTCCACCAGTTCGCAGGACGCCACTACATAGTCAACCACTGCCGAGCCCTGGGTGTGAATTGAGGTAAAGCGGCCCGTGTTCGTTGCGTCCTGTATCGAAGTGCCATTGATGATCACTAGTTCATGTGAGGCACACAGAGACACAATGGCCCGGCCGCGCGCATCAACTGTACCGGCACGATTATCGGGCGATATCCGTGGGAACGACAGGGGGTAGGGGGAGAGACAGGCGGTGCGCGCGTTCCAGTCCCCGAGCAGTACAGCTTCTAGGTTGGGGAGGTTGCACACCAGGGCCAGGAGGCGCTCGATTCTTTCCTCAGGGGTCACTTGCAGGCGGCGGTAGACTGGCGACGTGCGAGGGGGCAGGTAGACATTGCACAGCACAATTGAACCCAGAGTCAATACCAGCGTGTCCTCCGCACACAGCTCCCAAAGTACCGTGTAGTCCAGTGAGCGTCGTACTAGAGCCGCGACGCCACCCCCTTCAACCGACAGGTCGGCACGGAGGTCACGCGTGCGGACTAAGAGATCAAAATCCATAGGTACCTGCAGGCAGTCCTCCTGGTCCGGGCGGAGATGCGTTTCCTGGAGGAACACCACATCGAAGTCAGCAATCACTGAGAGGAAGCTCGGACGCTCAATCTTTGTCGCCAAGCCGCCATGGACATTCCAGCTGCACACGCGGATTGTCTTATCCGTTCGGCCTATCTCGTCTGAGTTCGCCGCCATCACGCGGTCAGGTTCGGCAGGCGCCGTGCTGTGCAGGCGGAAGACATTCATTAGACGCAGTTCGTAGCCAGGTACAGAGCAGCCCTACTTCGACGCGGTACCCGGTGCTACCACCACTATTTTTACACTGCCATACTGGGGCGGGCGGTGGCGTCTCCACGCTTGCTCCAGGGATTTTGCGAGGAAGTGCGAGGTCACCGCCATTCTGACCCACTTGCCGTTGTCGTCCAGAGACACCCCCAGGACCGTCCCTGCAAAGTCGGGTACGTGTGCGCATGCTGGAGCCAACAGGGTCATGACGTCATCTACAATGTCGGGCAGCGCCCACGACACTGGGCCCACCAGGACATCCATCTTTGCTGCACTTTGCGTGGGGGGTACGACGTGCTGAGTGCCGGTCGCAATGTCGTGGACCCAATTAGAGTAATCGCGAGCGGCCACACGCGCATCCCCCTCCAGCCGTGGTTTCTTGTTGGTGCGGCGACCCAGAGATGGCATGCGGCGCGCACTCGGAGGCACAGGGAGGGACGGCAACCGGGCACGACGTCTAGACGACGTTGCATTCGCACTGGGTGGTGGAGGTGGGGACGGCGAACGCCCCCTACGGGCTGGAGTCACAGGGGGGGTCAGCACTGCTGGGGAGAGGTTGCGCTCTGTAGGTGCGTCCCTGTCCGACACGAGTCTCGTGAGATCCTGAACTTGACTGTCAAGGGATTCCCAGTGGCCCTGCACGCGGCTGATCAGGTGATTGTGGGCCACACTCAGGCCTTCAACTCTCGTCTCGAGTCGTCGCAGGTCCGTGCGCAACTCCGGGAGGTCAAGCGCGAGGGGAACATGGTGGCGAACCGCATTTTCCACCGCTGGCCCCACGAAACTGCACAGGCGTTCCTCCACAGTGTCCACCTGCTCCACGAGGCGTGCCAGCGTGAGATGCAAGCCAGCCATGTCTTCGTCATGACGTTCCTGTTGACGTTCCATCCCGTGTAGCACGGCCACGACGTTGCTGTCGACGATGTTCACGTTCGCTAGCGCCGTGCCTTTGTTGGGGGTCAGGAGGGTCACCCCGGCCACCGGTGCCCGGCCTTTCCCTTTTGCGAGTTCGACAGACTCCCCCGAGGTAGCTGACCTGAACGATTGGTTACTGTGCGTGCGTCCCAGACGCGCCGTGGAGGGAGGGGGAAGGGGGGTCACTGGAGCCGCCACGCTCTCCGGCGCTGTCTGTACCGGCTTCTGCGTCGCGGCCTTCTTGGGCGTCGGTGCCGTCTTCCGAGCTGCGCGAGGCTCCCGAGGCTGCGCAGCTACGGTCTTCCGGCTTGGCCTTTTTCTCGCCGTCTGGCTGAGGGCAGCAGCCTCCGCCACCCCCGCAGCAGCCATGGGGACTGCCAGGTCTGCAAGTGTGGGCGCCGTGCCGCTTTGCGTGTGTCCCGGGGTACTTTCGTCAGTTGACTCGATAGCGGCCATTCCTCCTGCACTAACATTCAGATCGTGTCTCGTGTCGCTGAAGGTCACTCACAGTGAATCAGGAACAGACGGGCCTGAGTGCCAGAGAGCTGAGACCGCACAGGCAGAGTACGCCGCACGCAGCCTCGCATCCACCGCGCCTCTCAAGCCACCGATTCAGCCACTGTATAGTACCTGCGGCCTGCGCCGAGCGGGCGTACTGTTCGCCCGTACGACGGGAGCAAATGTTCATGGTTATGAGCTGGGCGGGACTGTAATGGCATGTTGTTCTACTCACCCGTCCGCGGCTCCGTGCCCAATTGCGCCACCTCGCACACCAGGTCAGCTCGTCTGCAGGTCTGGTGTGACAATGAACATGTTGTTCCAGCTCGCCGGCCGTCGTGTGTGGGGAGAGCGTGGTCGGAAGGAGAGGGAGCATTCTGGCGCCAACATCCCACCCTGGGCCATATATGGACATGCGCACGTGGATGCCACGTTGCGTGTTCTCTCCTCGTCGGCCGTTCGTCGTGCTGCACTGGGCACTGCGCTCGTCGCCGGGCTCGCTCGCGCCCGCCGTGCTTAGGATCGATCCCGACGCCGTGGCCGACACCTTGTGTCGCGTCCCACGACCATCAGCACGCGGCACTGCTTCCTCATTCTGCAGCTCTTCGGTGTCCACGCGCGCAAGCGCCCATGCATTGCCACTCATCTGAGCCCGTACCATGCCATCCATCCCGGCGCAGACGCAGGCGGCAGTTGTAGTGACCCCAGTACAGACACCCATTGTAGGCACGCTCGTAAACGATAACGTAGAGTCTAGACACCAATAGTACCACCGTCTCCGCCTGCAGTGCGCCACACGCCAAGGGTGCACCTCTAACGCGCCGTCCCCACTCGCCGACCTCCGCAGCGGGCCACTCCCGCAGCAGGCATCCCCCGCAGGAGGCATCTCCCGCAGGAGGACCCAGTGAGCTCGCGTCCGCAGCGGGCAACTCCCGCAGGAGGCATCCCCCGCAGGGGGCCACTCCCGCAGGAGGCATCCCCCGCAGGAGGCATCTCCCGCAGGAGGACCCAGTGAGCTCGCGTCCGCAGCCTCGACATTCGTCCCTGATTATCTTCTGCCAAAGAAATCCGGGCGCATAGCCATTGAGGACGAGATCAGACGTCGGGCCCCGCTGGATCAGCTCGGTGTGCGACTCGCTCCAGACGCCGCTTCTGCGGGCAACAGTCATGTTCGTTGAACGAAATCGTCACTCGGCAGGACCAGACGTGCTCTTATTCTGCTCAGTCGATCTCTCGCAGTACTCAGATCTTCGTGACCCTACTAATTTGTTAGGAACCAGAATTGTCAACATCGTCAACAGGTCCAGATTTTTTCGACGGACTGAAGAACGGAGTGATGAACACAACCAGCGGGGGGTCATATTCAGACCACTGGACCACATTGGCTATAACAAGGTTCAAAGCGATATCGTTGATTCGTTGTGCACCACCGTACTCTGTCATGCCGACCACGTCACCTGACGGTGAAAACAAACATATGCGTCATGAAGTCTATGCTACAACATCCGGTTTTGCATTGGAGTTGACATTAATCTGGGTAAATTGCATGCGGCGCTGTGACAGGTATTCGAACTTACATTGTTCGATGAGCGTGTCTTTCCGAGTATTCATTCAGTTCATATTAGGCTTGCTTCACTAGCCATCCACCTTCAGGATCATCTTCTCCGCATTTGCGAAGCGCGGTTTGATGGTGCATTTGAACGGTTGTGGGTGGCTATCAAGACTCTGTCAGAGGTGCTGCCACTCTTACAGGCCGGCCTCACTTACGAAAGTGTCCCGCTCGTCATGTTCGGCTCAACTGGGATAATTTGACCACCAGAATCGACAGCTGGAGTGATTTCGAAGGTGTGCAGGACGTATGCGGCATTAATGAACAAGACTTGATCGCTAAAGTATCTTCCAGGACAGATTCTGGGTGTATAGTCAGTCAAGTGGCAGCACCTGATTGCACATCACACAGACCGCCGCCCTGCACCGAAAGCAGCTACTGCTGGGTCCCTCACGGCTGGGTTCAGTCGTCCGTCCTTCAAGTACCGCTCCGGGCTGAATGCTTCGGGATCGGGATAATGTTCCGGATCGTGCAAAATGGCCCTTCACAGAAGGAGAAAAGATCAGCTTCGCTGACAGTGCCCGTCTACACTATTCGAACTTGCCACGTATTCTGCAGCACAATGGAGCCGCCAGGAATGGAGTAACCATTGTATTCGTCGTCGGCAATGCTCCTGTGCGCAATTCCAAGAGGCGCCACCGGCTGCCATCGTAGGCATTCCTTGCATATTCCGTCGATGTACGGAAGGTTTTCGCGATCAGCGTAGTTCGGAAGTCGATCGGGACCAACCACGCTCATCAGCTCCTCTTGTGCGCGTTTCTGCACTTCCGGATAGAGTCTCATGGCCAGGAAGAGACTATGTAATGCCGAAACCGTCTGTATTCCATGTTAGTGTGGAGTTCATACACTTGTGAATACCACGAACAGTCTCTGCGCCAGCTTCGAATGACTGACCATTAATCCCGTGCGTGCAGGATTGACAATGCTCGCGTACCTGCATACACAATCGCCACCACGTTCTTTGCTATATCCTCTCCTTCATGATACTCTTGACCCGTGAGGTGAGAAATTCGTTCCATCAGCCGGATGGCAATTGGAGTAAACGAAGTATTTGGCTAACAGAGGTCTCAGAAATAAGCGGCGGCTTACATCTGCACATAGTGTGACGACCTACGTTGATGTCTCCCCAAGGTGTTTCCTTCGTAGCAATTGCGTCCACTTTCCATCGCTCCGCCTTTCTCTTCCAGCCTGCTCCTGGTATCCACTTAGGAACAAACTTCAAGATCGGCAACAGGTCGACCCAGAAAGCGCCGGGCGTGAACCCTTCAGCAGCACCCTCCAGAGCCCGTTCGACGGCTGCAATGCGTTCGTCGTCTCGCTCCGCAACTTCTATCCCATACGCAACCTTCAGTGCATTAGATCCAAACATACTGTCGTGGTTTGTTAGCTTTATAACAGAAACTCTTGGGACAACTCACTAGCGGATGTGATGCGAGAATCCTTCAGGTTCGACGTACAGGCGTTGAAGGAGCTTCTGCGCAGCTTCGTACTGCTGTGGGTCATATGTTCGCACCGCTGTCTTGTTCATGAATTGATGGAATTCACGTCTGTGCCTCTGCCAGATGCGGCCGTATCTGATGAAAGCGAGATTCCAATCCCAGCCCATTCTGCGGAGTTAGTGTCAGCATCAGTGACTATCTTCACGTCGGGATCCTTGCTCTGAACTTACAGGGTAACCATTTTTGTGATCAATCGGTCAGAGTAATTAGACGACCGTTTCTCCAATAGGTCATTGACGGTGCTGAGTGAATTCAGGATGATGAAGGATTGGCCGAAAATTCGGAAATGGATGATCGGGCCTGCAGAATTATTAGCAAGTGAGAACTCAAGGGGGTAGCCATATGTAAGAATACCATATATCCTAGTCCATTTCGCATACTCCTTCCAAGGATAGATAGCTGGCACGTCCAGTGCATTCCCAATCAACGGTAGGGGCTTCGGGCCAGGAGGCAGAGGCAAGCTACGATACATACTGCGGGACGATTTCGAAAATTGTCGCCATAGCAGGAACAGTGTCAAAGCAAGGATTACGGAGGTAATGAGGGCGTCCATCGCGACGTGGACGTTGGTGCCCTATGACTGCGCAGCACTTTATACCTCCTGCATCCAGGTGCAGAGTTCCCATGGCCCCTGTGGATAACATCGCCAGCCTCTCAGGTGATGATAACCCACGTTTTCGGGTCATATGCGGAACACCTCCAGCGGTCACGAGTGACCCAGGCTTGCAATGGACCATCGGGAGGGTTAGCTTCCGGTAGTGCAGCCAATTGATACAATGTCTCGCCCTGACATGGTTGCATTCATTACCTTAAGTGGGGTGTATGCGATGACATGAGAGTGTAAAAGAGTTCAGAATAGAACGGGTGCAGAACAGCTGTATAGCTTCGCGATTCGAGCATGACTCGGCAATGTCATTCTGCCGTGTGCCCCATGTATACTCCATATGCTTCGCCCGCCTCGATATGCGGCCTTCGTCCGTAAAATCTAGTCCCCGATTAGCCCTCAGTATGTGGATTTCGGTTAGTAGCTCATTAAGAGCGAGCAGCCACTCCGTGCGGCTCTCCAGATGCATATAAGGATGCATTCATCGACCATCAGCCTACTCGCATATCTCGAGCCATAATCGCAACTTCGCTAGTAATCTACACGATGAATTAGTTTCTCCGTATACGCGGACCGAGGTTCGACAGTACTGACGTAAGTACTGAACCTTCAGTATTGTCAGTAATTATGACAATTGGTCTCGTCACGGACTCCAATTGTGATCTTTTTCGGGTGGCACGTCACGAGGAGGAGGAGGACACGAAGGAGAAGTCTGGAGGGTGCTGAAAGGTCAAGGAACAAAATCCAGCTGGATCCTCGTTGTACCTTTTTCTGGATCCCTGCGGGGCTAAAACAAATCCGTCACAGTCAGGTTACAAGATATTCTCGGATTATGTAGGCTACGATGTGCCAATTGATATGATTTCCACCCAATTATTGGGTTACTGCTACACAAGTTGGTACGATTTCCATCGAATTGCTGGGCCACGGTATCACCGGGTTGTTATGGTTGCTGAATCTTCGGTACATGGAAAGAGGCCTGGGTGAGTATTGTGCCCTGGACGGGTCAACGAAGAAGCCTACGAAGAGTAGCTGGGTCCCACACCTGGGGTTACACCATACCGCTCTTGAGAGCATCTGGATGTTCGCTTTAAACCCACAACTAGAACAAATATACTCATCAATTTTCGCAGATCGTTAGCTGAGTGTTGCACACCAGGCTCAGCTCGTATAATTGCGACACCTTTTGTGATAATCCCCACGAGAGATGACCCACGAGGTCGTTGATTCTTTCGCAATGCCGGCTTTTCGGCTGCGAACTCACTCGATAGAAAGGTTTTTTCCGATGGGTGCAAGGAGCTCCGTTCACGCCGGGGTTCTGTTTAGTGCGCACTACTTCTTGAGCGCGACTTATATCCGCTATGCCCCATCTATTGTGTGGTAGTACCAAGCTACTTCCGCAAATGATCGCTGTCGACGGGTGGAATTGGATAC
This sequence comes from Gelatoporia subvermispora B, assembly GCA_000320605.2. Taxonomy (NCBI): domain Eukaryota; kingdom Fungi; phylum Basidiomycota; class Agaricomycetes; order Polyporales; family Gelatoporiaceae; genus Gelatoporia; species Gelatoporia subvermispora. The sequence goes on from KB445794.1 coordinate 1,139,337, forward strand.
CAGTACCCAATCCTAGTAACCGGAGAACCCCGTCCCTTTGATGGTCAAAATCCGAATGATGAACTCGGCAAGGAATTAGAAGCTTGAAGGAATTCTACCTATTGAATTTGGCCATACGGGCGAATATTACTAAAGCAGTACGGCCAATGTGTAGCGTCTCGGTCAGTCCGTCATGAGTGGTGAAGCTTAAAGTGTGACAACCTATCTCCAGAGTGAAACAGAGTTGCAGGCATCCCGGGCGCCCTGCGGATCGTGCAAATCCTGCGGAGGATCCATGCAGTCGATCATGTCTAAGACAGCAGCGGGAACCCATCTGACGAGGAGGGGAGGAGAGGTGTATTCGATGACCAAGCTGCGCCAATGCCCACACGTGCTACTGTACGCTACTCCTCTGTCTCACTTGATCACCCAGGAAAAGTCGCTCTCTCCTTCGGGACCTTTCCGTTTCTGTGCGGTACTCCAGGTACTTCGTTTTACCGGCCAAATGGCGCTTCTGCAGTACTTATGTGCATCTTATGTTCAATAAATGGCGAAGCAGCGGGTGTTGCCCGGAGGGGGAGGGGCGTTAGGTTATGTCAGAGTACAGGTCTACCCTCACACAGCCTCCTCAGCGTAAAGAAAGCATGTTGAACGCGGCATGCCGCGGCTGGCTCAGGGTCGGGATCGACTGTCGGCCTGCTCCGGCCCGCCTGACTTACATGCTCCTCCTTCTCATCGCAAGTGGCAAAGTCCGAACACTGCGGCCGGAGTCAGATCAGACTCAAACTCGCGACGGTGACATCCATCCATTCATCGGCCATGTCCTCGCTTCCAGCGCTGCCCCAAATCCTCTCTAGTCTACCAACGCAGGGCAGCCCTCTCGCCGACGTTCTCTCTCTGCTGTTCGAGCCCTCCCTACCGCTCTTCGACCACCTGATCCCCACGTTGCACGCCCAGATCTCCAAGCCTGACACTCCCTCAGAATCCAGTACATCTTCGAGACCAGTCACGAACTACGAAGAACTTCTGCGCGCGGCATGTGCGATATTGGAGACATGGCCGTCTGAGCTGCAGGCGGCGTTCGTCGCCGCGCACCCGCGCATCGGCGAGACGCGCGGGCTCTCCCGTCTCAGTGCGGCAGAGCAAGGCCAGCGTGCGCTCAGGTCCTCATCTGAGAACTCACCCAGCCCTCAGGCCGCTCCCGTGCCGAGCGCAGACGATCCCGCGGTTCTCGCAAGCCTCGCACATCTCAATGCGTGCTACGAGGCGCGATTCCCCGGATTGCGATACATCACGTTCGTGAATGGACGCCCGCGTGCGGTCATCCGGGACGAGCTGGAGGCGTTCCTACGCGCGCAGAAGCCAGATGCGAGCGGGAGCGTGGCCAGTGTGCGGCCGGTCCTGGTTGGCGGCGAGGCGTGGAGTGCGGAGCTGAGGCGTGCGGTGGCGGATGTGGGCAAGATTGCGGACAGTCGGCTGCGGAAGATGTTAGCGGAATGAGAGAAGACGTCAAACTGGTCAAGCTAGAGGATGATTGCTGTCGGTATGAGGGATCTGGGGCGACTGTAGGTGCGCGCGAATGTGCATTGACAACAGGGCATCAGACGGACAAGAGTCGGAGCACGTGCGGATGTAAAAGATACCAAAGCATAGAGGATAGATAAGGAATAAAACTCTAAGCACTGCGGTGGCAACGCGGAGAAAGCAAAACACAAGCGTAAGCTGAACGGAAAGGAATGCAACAGGAGAACGAAAGATGTTATACAGGAAGAAAGTACGCAGAAATACTCGCATCGTACATGCACGTAACAGTCCAAAACACCTCGACGAGTAAGTACTTGGTTTCTTATGCTTTGGCTGTGGCCCTTTCTCTGTGTAACCTCTCTGCCCTGCGCTGCAGCATGTTCAGCACTCCAGCCCAGCATTATATTGTGCAAGCACAAATTGCTCACTTTCAGCACCGCCTCCCGCCTTGCCTCCCACTCCGGATTAGATGACCGCAATTCTGCGAGCATCTCGTCTGCCAAACGCGCCATCTCCGGTATTCCGAATCCGCTGCCGAACCCACCGTCTCCTGCGCGCGACGCGGTCCGGTTCATGCGAATCTCGGCTTCAATCCTAGCGTGCTCCGCGGCCGAAAACGCAATTTCGAGCTCGAGGGCATCCCGGTACGCCTTCTCGTCCAGCAGCCTCTCGCTCTCCGTCCTCCCATCCGCACCCCGCTCGCTCGACGGCGCATCCTTCTCCAGATACTCCAGCTCGCCCTCCGTGCCCTCCGCATCCTGCCCCAGATCCTCCGCCGCGTCGTGTCCCGTGCTCGCGCGCCGCGCCGCCTCCCACTCGCTCTGGCGCCTCCTCCGCGCCTCCGCGACCTCGCGCATGCGCTCCGCGTGCCGGCGCTCCGCCTGCGCGGCCCACGCGGCGCGCTCGCGCTGCAGTCTCACGCGCGCAGCGGGGTCGTGCGGCGCCGCGCGGAATGCGGGGGCGGGCGGGAACGCGCCGGCGCGGCGGAGGAAGTCGAGCCCGTTGTCGTACGCGCGGCGCTTCGCGGGGTCGGAGAGCACCTCGTACGCGGTGCGCACGTCGTGGAAGCGCGCGGCGGCCGCGGAGACGTCGTGCGGCGCGGCAGACGGGGGGAGCTTGTCTGGGGGGGATGAGCGGGGCGTGAGAGCGCGAAGGGGAGGGGGACGTACCGGGGTGTGTCGCGAGCACGGCGCGTCGGTAGGCGCTGCGCACCGTGTCGAGGCTCGCGTCGCGCGGGACGCCGAGGATGTCGTATAATGTGCGGCTCATCTCAGTATGTACAGTGTTGTGAGTGACTGTCTATCGTGGTGAAATCGTATTTGGATCGGATATTGAATGATCGAGGGAAATGAGTGGGGATAAATGGATTCGTTTCTCGCAATGATCGGCGGGGTGTAGAGCGATCGTAGCGGAAGGGGGGAACGCGTCGATTTATAGAGAACGGTTTCTAACTTCCAAGGCAACGCGTGCAATGGTGCGAAAGCTAAGTCCCAGCAAGCCCAGGTGTGCTGGAATTCGCAGGAAAGGATGTATCGCAAAGCGAGAAACACAGAACTCAAGGTGATACTGGCGCAGCTCAGTATAATGGGGTGATCATACCGCAGGTCAAGAAGGGTAGAGGAGGGAACAATGCGCACCCCGATCAGATTCGAACACGAACACAACAGAGCGCAACACGAACCTCCCGGATCAGAGGCGCCGCGCGCCGGTCACGTGGGTCGTGTCGAAGCCTTAATGATGCGGTGTCTGCGGTCCTTCTCGAGGCAAAAAGGACCCCATGAGGACCTCAAGCCTCGTTGCTGCGCCACCCACAGCAAGATTGAACGCCACCAAGGCGGTAATCGTACAGCATCGCAATTCGCATATTGATACCAGCAAGGTGATATTTGCTGGCTGAAATTGACAGACAGATAAGAGACCTGCACACACGCATGATAGGGAGCTGCCGCTGATGATACACAGTCGATTAAGAGCCGTAGTAGAACAATCACTAGTACAAAATACAATCGCGAACCGTCGACGAACCAACCACTCCAACACGCCGCCCTCCTCTAGCTCTGCTAGTCCATAGAAGCACGCTGGTATGCGCAAGCGAGGAAAAGGGGCTTTTAAACCTCTTGCGAGGCACCCTCCTTCTTGCCCTTGTTGGACTTTGAGGGGAGCAGCTCGGGGTTGATGAAGGGGACGACACCACCCTGGGAGATGACAACATCGCCAAGGAGCTTGTTCAACCTGGGCAGGGTATATCAGTACCGCTCAGCCAAATTAAGCGACGTTAGGTATAAAGTGGCCGATGCATGAGGTAACATGATAACAGATGTATGGCAAACGAATGCGAATCGTAAAATGTGACACCCAAAAGGGTAGCAGACTTCGTGGATGGAGAGTAAATACGCACTCTTCGTCATTACGGATGGCCAGCTGCAAGTGACGGGGCACAATACGCTGCTTCTTGTTATCACGCGCCGCGTTGCCAGCAAGCTCGAGGATTTCCGCAGCAAGGTACTCAAGAACGGCCGCGAGGTAGACTGCATAATCCATGTAAGTCTTTCATCCCACGCCAGGATAGGTTGAAAGTACGCACCAGGAGCGCCTGCACCAACACGCTGAGCGTAGTTGCCCTTCTTGAGGAGACGGTGGACACGACCGACGGGGAACTGGAGACCGGCCTTGGCCGAGCGCGACTGGGACTTGCCAGGCTCACCACCAGCCTTGCCCGAGGATGACTTTCCACTGCAGATAGGGTATCAGGTGAGCCTTGATTCGAGTTCGCGCTATCTTTGGTTGACGCACGCTTTTCCCTTTCCAGACTGCAAATACGAGTCAGTGACTGCACAACGAATGTATACTGGATGCGCATACCATTTTGATTGATACGAGAGGTGTGTAGGGCTTGAGGGCGAGGTGGTAGCGGTGAAAGACGAGAGGAAGGGCGTGGTCAGGCGAACGCGGTGGTGGCAGAGGCTTATATAGCGCGCCTGGTGGTTGGAACTCCGACGAGAGTAAACAAAGGTCGCGGTGCACGTGATGTGGGGACGCGTCTGGCGTCGAGGCGGGCGTCTATGTACTGGCGAGGGCGTCTCGCAGTGCTGGGCGTCTGAGAATCCTCCGTGCCATGCAGCCATGTGCCAAGCAAAGGTTGCCAAAGCCTGCCAAAGCAGGGCCATCTCAATGCACGCAGACGCACGCCCAAATCGAACACGAGGACGCTCTTTGCGATGCAGACCGCCACTGGCGACCGGGTTATCCCTGTCCTAGCACGAGGCCAGCACACCCTCGCAGCGGCCACATATCCTATACACTTACTCCAGCGTCGAACCTTCTTGCTTTGCCTCGCATCTCCCGCCTGCCCGGCTTCCACGCCGTATCCTCGACCTCCCCGCGCACCAGCTCGCGGAACATAAAAGTCCTCGCCGCCACGCACGTCGATGTCCGTACCCGAGTACGTCCCCCGCCCTCCAATTGCCCCGGCGGCCCCGCCCATCCCCCACTCGCACATGAGCCCTATCGCGCCCACACATGACCAGGTCCTGCACGCTCCGTTTGTCTCCTTTCTCTGCCTCCTCTCCGCTCCCCATGTCTTCCTCCCTCTCCGCCATTAGCGCGAGCACCGCGGGCCACGCCACCGCGACCGCGCTCGCGGCGCTCCCGCTCGTCTCCGGCCTCGCCTCCAACTCTACCTCCGTCCGTGTCGAGCAGAGTCTCATGCCCATTTCCGAGCAGGTCCCCGTGCTATATGTCGTGCGTCGCCCGCCGCCCGTGCTGCCTAATCCGCCTGAGCAGCGAATAGATCGTCGTCTACGCCGTCGTCATCTTCGCCTTCTGGAACATCCCCGGAGTACGCGCGCTCATCGTCCCGCTCAAGCTCTTCACCATCGGCTGGCATGAGCTCTGCCATATCGTCCTCGTGAGTCTTTGCACATGCTCGTGATGCCACACATGCCGTCCCTGCGCCGTATCGAATAATGAACCTCACGTGATGTAGGCGGTCCTCACAGGTGGGACGGTTGAAAAGGTCACAATCGACCCAGACCTTGGTGGTTCGACCATCGTCGAAGGCGGCCACCCGCCAACAATCCTGGCCGCGGGCTACGTCGGCAGCGCATTATTTGGCGGCGTGCTCATACTTGCCGGTTTCGACACACTCGTCGCCAAGGTCGTCAGCTTTGCAGTTGGGCTGGGCCTGATCGCTCCGCTTGCGCTCGTGCGCAATAAGATGTGCGTCCCGCATGTCCTTTTGTGGCTGTGTCTCTGGCCGAAGGGCCATGCTGACCGTCTGTTATAGCACTATCTTGCTCACATTGGTGTATGAGGGTCTACTAATAGGGTTCTGGTTCATTGATCACTCGTGCGTTCATTTGCCACTTCACGGGTCGTGTCGCCTGTCGGCTGAACCCTAACCCAGCCAAGCACTGCGATGGTACTGCCTGTTTCTTGGTGTAATGAAGTGAGCCCCTTGCCTTCATCAATGAGATGATCCAGACTTACCATGCCTCGCCCCAGTATGTTCTACGCCGTCTGTGCGTATATTTTCGAGTTACTTCCATTTGGATCACACGATTGACAATCGCACCATCTGCAGGGGACGTCGCAGACGACAAATATTTCCGGAAAGCAAACGATTCGGACGCAACGCAATGGTCGATGCTCTTCCCACGTGTCAGTGCACACTGTACGTATACAACAGTTGGTGTAGTCGCATTCCACCTAACTGAACGATCTGGTTTCGACGCGCCTGACTTTACTAGTGTGGGCCACGATATGGATCTTGTTCGAAATTGGCGCGCTAATAGGGTTTGTGCTCCTGGGGATCGCCGCGTTCAAACTCACACCACAGGAGATGCGAAAGGAGGCAGGTACGTCCTGCGTACGATGTTCTCGATATCTCCCGCAGTCACTGACTTGTTATCGATCAGCCAACTTCCTTCCGACATGACAGATCCCACGAGACACACGTCCGGAGCGGACTCTCACGCGCACGCATCTCACGTTATCAGCACTGCATCGCATACCGGGACTTTGGAGCCGACCGCATCTCACTCACGTACACATACGTCCGACACACTCATTCTTTATCTCTCATCACTCTCTTGCTCCTGCTGTGTTGTAGATTATTCATACCACTGCTGCTGTACTGGTTGGTCTGTATTCTTGCATCTAATGTGCAAAATGTATGCCGGCCCGGATGGGCGGCGCGCTGTATCCCCGCATTGACGTACGAACGAGGATACATGGCGAGACGATTGCCTCGGTCGATGCAGTGCTGGACGAGCTCGCGCTAGGGCCAGGCCCAGCCCGGTACCCGTCGCCAACGCTCCCATCCCTCGGAAACAATAGCCTATACATGTATGCGCGTGTTTGCACTGGACTGGCCAGCCCCTCGAGCTTAAGTGTGATCTGATCGCGCTCGACTACGCGTGTCGCGCCCTCTCGTCCCCCTGCCTTTTCTCCTCGCCCGCGATGCGTCGCTCTATCGACGCAATTTCGGTGCTCTCGTACGACGACCTCGCGGACTACGACGTCATCTCCGACGGCCCGCGGTCGCTCGAGTCCAGCATCGCCGACCTCGCACTCGCAGACGCGCCCTCGCCGGCGACACGGACCATGTCGCGGCACGAGCCGTACTGGGAGCCCCCATCTGCGCCCGCGGCGCGCGAGGCGTTCGACACGGCGGCCCTGACCCCGGAGGAGGTACAAGCTTATACGGAACGCGCGCTGGGCGGACGGAGGGGCGCAGAGCCGGGCCCCGTGCGAGTGTACGTCGACGGGGCGTTCGACCCGCTCAGTGTCCGGTGCGTCCTCTAGTGCTAACCCCTGGTATTCCTTGCGCCTCTCCGAGGCTGCTCGCTGACTGCCCACCACGCAGCGACGTGCTCCGCCTGCGCCAGGCGAAGCTCGCGTTCGCGTCTGCGCACGTCGTCGCGGGCGTGTTTGCCGACGCGGTGTGTGCGGCACATGGCGCACCCTCCACCGCGCCCTGCGTCGCGCGGGCGGAGCTCGTGCGGCACGTCCGCTGGGTGGACGAGGTGCTCCCGGATGCGCCGTGGGCGCCGGACGAGGCGTGGCTCGCGCGGTGGCGGCTCGACTACGTCGCGGTGGACGAGGGCTCCTCCGTCGACCCGGCGTGCGACCGGGACAGGCTGCGCGGGTTCGATCTCGCGAAGAGCTTGGGTGCGCGGCATTGTCTCTTGTCTTGTCGTGCTGCTGCTGACTGGCGAGGTCGATGGAAAGGGAAAGCGTTGCCGGTGAGGAAGACGGTGTTCAGGATCCCGAGCCCGAAGGAGGCGGGGGCGGCGCAGGTCGGGCGGGCGCCGCCCTCGCAGCAGGGCACGATTGAGGGTGTCCCGCCCGGCCTGCGCGCCGCCGGGGCGCACTCGCCCGACGGGGTCGGGCAGGATGTTCAGGGGCGAGACAAGGACGAGCAAGGAGAGGACCCGTTCGAAGAGCCGAAGCTGGACGAGTTTGGAACAGGCTATGGTGTGTAGGGCTGCTGCAGCTGACTAATCCCGCCCCGCCATATCACATACCGGACTATGCGACACTTCCTAACATGTATGCACGATATACCTTGTGTATTGTAGAATTCTGCACGCTAAACGTTCTGCCTAGATACAAGGAGAGAGAACGGAAGCAGATTTGCGGCGTCCGTGCGAATCGGTGCGTCGGTGGCGGGATGGACAGAAAAGGAAGGTGCTTGGTCGTGTTGACGGTTGTTCCCTGCAGCCGCATCGCAGTTCCAGCGGCTGTACTCCGACCAGGCGGGGAGTGCGGACGCATGGCCGCCCGTCAGTCTCATCTCCCGACTTTCACTACGACGGATTTTCTGGCAATTCTGCTACTCCTCGCCTCTGCAAGCTGTCGGCAACATGTTTTGCTCCAGGCGATGTGTACAAGATTGATATACTAATGCGAACTTCATCCTGGAGGCTATTACACACTCGGCGTGCCTGGTGGGTCAGGGCGTAATGGACAGGCTTTTGTTTCCGCTTTACGATTTGTCTACCCGATCGATGTCAAATTCTTCCGCGCCCCGCTTCCTTTCGGAGGACCTCCTTCAGTATCAGCGGTCATGGCCACGATACTTATAAACCAAGGATGAAACAGCGGTTGGTCAAGCCACTCCAGCTTTCACCATTTACATTCGAATCCTCTCTACTCGCATCGCAATGTCTCAAGTTGTGCAATCCATCACTCCTGCTGAGCAGTCGCCCGTCTCATGGCCCTGGCTGCCCGTTGAACTTGTTGAAGACATCATCGCAAAAGCTTGGTCTTCCTCTCTGACATCAGACGAGCGCATCGACATCTTCACCTCCCTCTGCCTGGTCAACCACACCTTCCTCCGCTTGTTCATCCGGATCGCTCTCCGCGATGTGCACATCCCCTCGCCCGCCTTCGCCTCGCACTACCTCCGCCTCTTGCGCGAGCGCACACCCTCCGAGCCCGACTCGGACTACTTCCTCGAGAACGCCTCCAGCACCGCCAACGAGCTCTGCCGCACGCTCATCTTCCACATCGACGGGCGCGACCCGGCCTTCGCGCCGTCGTCCGTGCGCCTCTTCTCCGCGCGCGACCCCGCCGCGGGCGCGGTCGGCAGCACACTCTACATGCTCGACATCCTCCGCCTCTGCCCGAACCTCCGCCGCGTCGCGCTCGCGTACGCCGACTGGAGCTTCGACGACATCTTCGACCACGCGCGCCTGCTGCTCGTCCCGCCGCAGGCCACGGACCTCGAGGTCCGCTTCGCGTTCTCCCCCGGCGCGCCCGCCCGCGTCGCCCACGCGCTCCGCCAGCGCTATGCGCGCCGCGGCCGCGCGTACTGGACGACCCCGAACGTGCGCCGGCTCGAGATTTTCGGGGCGTCGACGGAGTTTGTCTCCGATATGCTAGAGACGTGCCCGAACGCGGAGGTGCTGGAGACCGACTCGGTCGAGAAGCTTGATATGCTCGCGCAGTCCCCCTCGAATCTCCACACGCTTGGCCTACATCTGCCAAACAGTCGGATCCACGAGGAAGACGTGAAGGCCTGGCGACTGCGAGAATCGTTGGACGCAGGCCTGCTCTCTGCAGCAACCGCCCCTAATGTTGTCATGTTTGCCGGCCATCAGGAACCCGCGGTGTTGGAACACGTCAATCAGATATGCACGGCTTCACAGACTCGGTTACATCATGTAGTTTCCTTTTGATGTCCTAATAATATAGTCATAATATCGTCATGCTCTACTCACTTGAAATGAATGAAAACCAAAAGCATCGCGATTGTTCATGAAGGTGATGTAGTCTGCAGGTTGGACATGTAAAGGTCAGGTAGAAAGCTCGATGTGCAGGCAGCACTCGATCTGGCGATCAGGGAAACGGCTGGGCACGGCCTGCTCTCCGCAGCATGAGCTCCTCCGACGTTCAAGTCGTGTTCACCAGCCATCGGAACCCTCCGGCTTAGGAATGTGTCACTCAGATATGCACGGCTTCGCAGGTTCGTTTACATTATGTGGTTTCCATGTAATGTCCCGATAACATAGCCAGAATATTTTCATGTTCTTGTATTTTACGATACGAAAGTCGAAATCTTCGGGATAGTTTACGGAGATGAAGGAAGTTCGCGAATGAATGATTGCATTCAGAAGTTGAGTCGATACTACCTTGACCGAAAGCATTGAAAAAATTGAACGACTCCATGTTTACGAGTCTCTATGAGATAGAAATTCCTATAGTTTACATGCGACACAGCGGTGCCGGTGAGGTGATGTGGTTGCGGACTATTTGACGTCATCGATATTCTTGAGGCACTGATCCCCAGGAATTGTGACCAACATATTGATCCACGGGAACACAGAGTCTTATGCCGAGGATGCATGGCATCGATGGCACGTCCGTGCGCAATCATACAATTTCATGACAAGCAGATCCGCGTGTTCGAATTCTGCATACATCCAGAGACCACCTCTAGTGAGATCAACGCACAACTTCTCAAACCATAACTGCGTTATATTCATTGTGTACAAACGTTATACAAAATACAGCTCGATCAGCTACACATCATTCCTCCAAAGGGTCTCGCATGCGTTCCAGCACACAGCGCATAACGTACAAGGTCCCGACACGATCAGATTTCGCCAGCATTCAGAACATGGCACCAAAGATCCTCCCCAGGAACGAACGTGATTGGGTGGGTGTAGATGGCGTTTCTGGTGGCTCGGCGACATTCTCCGATGGTACCGTCGCCGAACTCGGACCAGCAGTGCTAGGACTGGATGGTCTCCCGCCTGCGAATATGACGCGACCGCGGCCGTCTGTCACGATGCTATCCTCCGCAGTGGCACTGGGACGGGACTGAGGGGAAGCGCCATCGTCTTCAGTGATATGACGAGAAGGCTGGGGCTCTGAGACCGTCCGTCGCGCCTTGGGTTGCGCAGGCGGTAGTGCTGGATCTGTCCTTGAGCGTCGCGGCTCGCGCTGGGGCGAGGCCGAGGTGCTACTCCACACGACGCGGCCGCGGCCGTCGGTCACGAATGGCGGGTCCAAGTCATGCAGGGGCGTCTCTACACGGGGTTGAACATCGAAGTGCGCAGGGGGCTGAAGCTCCCAGTATGGGGGGTCCGCGGCAGGTGTCACTGCTGGGCCTGAGGGGCATCCACCAGCGTGTGTAGAGATGCCCGACCTCGCCTCATCGGCACTGTGGTCGTTCGACGGTCCAGCAGCTGCTGGAGGTAGGCTCCGCGTCTCGCCAACGTCGTCACCCGCTAGAAAGTCCGCAACGAGCCGCCCACGATCGCGGACGACGGTGCTGAACCTTGAGTTCGAGGCTCCATTGTTCGAATCCTCCGGCGTCGACGGTACATTGCTTGAGGATGCCGACCCGCTAGATCCAGTTGCAGGAGACTCCGGGACGAGTACAATGTCGCGCGGGAGTGTCTCGGGAAGGGCAGGGTCAGTTGGCACTTCGGAACCAGCCATTACTTGAAGAGGCATGGGCGGACTAGGGTCATCCGCGAGGCCGAAGTTCCACTCCCCAGCGGGATTCCAGCCCTCGTGTGCTCGGTCCGCTTGCAGGATGTCTGACTGCAATAGTGGTGATAACGAGTCAATCTACCATGCCCAAATGAAGATAACAACGGGACGGAGTCACCAGGTCACTTACGAGCCGTTGCATTGTCTCGAGGGTCAAGCCATTTGCATCTTGCCCGCGTTCGCCATCGTGGTCGCCATCTTCGGATCCGTCCGTCTCTATGTTGGCGCGCTCGAAGAGACCGGGAAGACTCGCACGTATGGCGTCGATGGTCATGCCGATGTCGTCCAGCGGGTCTAAAAGGTAAGTCAGGAAGTCCGATCGACGCCGACGGGGCCTCTGTGACACTTATCAGTATGGGATGGGCTTGCGAGATTCCCTCTACTGACCGAGTTATATCCGTGCCTGAATGAGTGAGGGGTACCGTCATCGTTGAGGTGCTGGTAGAAGCAATCTTGGCCGAAGGGGCAATGTCGTCTGTCCGGCGGGGAGTCCTGGAAGTGTCTGCATGTGCGTTCAGAAATTATGACCTCGAGCATAACACAGTAAGAGACAGTACTTACTTGCATGGTACCCGTGCCATGCTGGCTTTGTACTTCTCGATGGCTTCATTCTTACGAGGATCACCATGAGGATAGAAGATGCTCGAAGGTGTGATGAACCTTGAATGGGCGCGACACATAGGACACTTCTTAGTACTCCCAGAAGAAACCATATCGGACGATTTGCCACTAGGGTCTCGCCATTCACGAATACACTGATCACGAGACTGATCAGCTAGATGTCCCTATGTGTTCGATCTGGAAACATACTCTTAGACAGAAGAGATGACTACAGCCGCCTATGCACGGATCAGCATTGTACGGCTGGACAGTATGCTCAAACATACCTAGCAGGCCGTATGTGACAGGCTTCTCGTAGCAGATGCTGCAGAGATCCGTATCCTCATCCTCTGGCGCGGCGGGCGGGGACGAGTGGCTAGGGTCGACGTGTCGGAACCAACACTGGGAACCCCTCCGACAGTATCCAGCGGCGAAGAAACGGCAGGTCTTAGTCTTATCGAAGGGCGTAAGCTGCTCGTGTTCGCCGTGGAGGAACTTGCAGTTGTCTCCGTTGTAACATCCTCGTTCGGTTCGACTGATAGATATCAGACTCAGCATATCGTCGTCGTGTGTAATCATCAGAAGAGATGCTCACTAGAACTTGCATATTCCGCGCGGTTTGCTCGTCTGTGGTCTCTCCGCACTCATCAGATGCCACCGTGTTTAGCGATCAGGGTTGAACAAAGTATCGCTCCAGAGGGGCGAAACTTGGCCTGAACGGCGTATCTCGGATTATTTGACCCTCGAGGAGACAAAGCTTGGGAATGTGTAGATCAGAGAAACGTATGTGCGACGTGGAGGTGATGAGAGAAGAAAGGAAGCGATGACTCCCGCCACAGCTTACGTCGGCGCCTGCGGAGGTCGCGGATATGATCGCTGCGTTCAACGCGCGCCTGTGGCTGCTCGCCGGCGCCTCCATGTCTCTCCCGTCTACGACCACCATCAAGAACCAGCTCTCCGCCATACTCGGCGCGAAGGCGCCATCCTACTGGCGCGTCCTCCAGCAGTACCTCTCTGGTCGAATATCTCGAGGCGAGTTCGACGAGCAAGTCAAGGAGTGTCTGGACACGACGCCGCTTGGTATGTTCCACGCCAAGGTCACGCTGTCGCGCGAGCTGACGGTCTGTTCCAGTCCAGCTTCACAATGCTCTCATAGTGTCCCTGTTTGACACTTCGGCCCATCTTGCACCCCCAACGCCTCCTCCAGATGTTCCGAAGCCTCCCCCGCGCAAGCGGCGACGCACCCTTCCTTATCAGGGCTCAGACGCCACTGACTCACCCACTCTAAGATCATCGAGACTCAAGAGATGGACAGTAGGGCTAGGAAGACGGGAGAGGGAGCGTGTACGGAACCTGGAGAAAGCTGCGGTTACTGTACCCCGCAAGGCCCAGCCATTCGCGGACGAGATTGCTGCCGAGAGGGGTGTGCAGCTCATATCGGAACGTGGAGGTGCGACACACGTTTTGTACAGGGTCCATAACTGCTCACACCAGATCTTAGAACCCCCTGGAAGCCGTCTGCCTATGCACCTTGCCTCGACAACACGAGGTTTCACCTTGCAGCATATTCAAGATAGAATCAACTTGATATCCGCCCAACACAACCTTGGCGCACCCTCGAAAGCCGTGTCTTCATTGATGATGCTTGCATTCGAGGTGAGTGTCATGCAGAAACGAGCGTGATATCGGCGGCTCAACTTATGGTCCCTGTGCAGGCAAAACTCAAACAATTGATCATCCGCGCTCTATCACTGACATCCACATCACTCGCAATCACCTCTGTACGAACAGCATCCCCACATACTAGCAACCGGCCACTTTCTGCGACCTCTTTCGACTCACTCTTCACTGTCTCTCCTCATCTACTTCCGAACAGATCAGCAGCAGCCATGCGCCTGGCGCTAGGTGACAATGACTCGTATGAGGATGAGTCGCCGCTGAAGGACGTGAAGGACAAGCCGGAGATATTGGACCAGCGATGGCAGATACTTGCACTACTGGGAGAGAGCCGGAGTACGGTGAAGCACGCACTGCGCTCGGCGCGGTAGCTGGGCTGTGGCACCTTGTTATACCCTTGTCTGAGCTGTGTTATGCTGTGCACTGTCTGTCTCGCTGTCACTGTCGTACCCGTACGCTCATGCCCGATGTTGTATACCCACCACTCATAGATGTTACATTGTTCGGAGGAAAACAAATTCGTCATCGAGTGGCCCGCCGCCGGGCCGAAGTAGTTGATCATGAGCGCATGCTCTAGGATGTGCTCAACTTACCGCCGGGTCGGGTCCTCGCTCAGCATATATAAGCAGCTAGCAGACACCACAGATGGAGCTCTCGGGATCTCAATCTCTTGTTGATAACTGGTATACCTTAAAGTATGGCCGCTGTAACTCAGCCGTTCGTGCTGCGATGGGGAATCATCTCCACCGGACGAATCTCTATGGAATTTGTGAAGGTGAGCCAGATTGAAATATCGACATTGTCAATCAGAACGTGCAGTCTAACGTTGCACTCAGGACCTTCTCGTCGATCCCAAAACGTACATAAAGCGATTAAATGCTATGCCCCCGCTTTCCCGTACTGATATCCATGATATGCATACAGGCGTGGGACGGAAGACGTTGTCCACGTTGTACAAACTGTTGGCTCTCGTAGTACAGAAAAAGCCGTCGAGTTTATCGCCAAGTACGCAGCAGGCGACCCGTCCATCAGTGCGTACGGTACGTACGACGAGGTCTATGCAGACAAGGTACTGTCCCGAGAAGTTTATCTGGGGAATCCCCAGAATCGCTCATAAGAGCCTGATACCCCCTGTAGAACGTGGATGCCGTCTACATCGGTGCGTCCCGGCTGCTCTAGACTCAATGGCGTACGCGGTGATGTGAACTCACGAAACGTATGTAGGCACCCCGCACACACTACACTATGAGAACGCGCGCGATGCTCTCAATGCGGGGAAGCACGTACTGTGTGAGAAGGCGACCACGTCCAATGCCGCGGAGACGAAGACCTTGATTGCGCTCGCCAAGAAGAAGGGCTTGTTCTTCATGGAGGCTCTGTGGACGCGCTTCCACCCGCTTACGCTCGAGGTCAAGAAGATCGCGGAGGAAGGCAGCCTGGGCGATCCGGTCGTCCTACATGCGGATTTGTCCCATGATTTTCAGATTGAACGTGAGAGGAGCGAAACAGATACATACTTGTGGATTCCTTGACTAACCCATGCGACGACGCAGAACTTCCTCTAACCCACAGGATGCTGGATCCGCACCTTGGCGGTGGTGCACTTCTGGACCTGTACGCAATCCAAGTATCTATCCCGAGATTATACTAACGTCTCGAATACACTAGAGGGCCGTATCCCATGTTCTGGGTAAGTAAACTACGCATATGTTCTTATCGGCGGCCACAACTGACACCTACGCATAAACTCAGGCAGTACTTGCCTTGTACGAGCACCCGTCGAACAAGAATGCGAGGCCGAGTAGCGTCAGCGCGTCCATCGTAAAGACTCCGATTACTGGCGTTGACAGCAGTACGAGCTGGATCGTCACGTTCAGCGAGCATCTGCGCGCCCAGGCCATCCTGAGCTGCAGCATGACGATACCCACCGCAGCGTTTGGCGCAACCATCCGCTATCGCAACGGCAACATTATCATCGGGACACCGATATTCAGACCGAAGACGTTCACAGTGCAGTACTTTGACAAGCCGGGCAGCGGAGTCGTTGCTCGGGAGGAGACAAAGGCGTTCCACTACGTCGGTGGCGGATGGCACTATGAAGCCGATGAAGTCGCACGCTGCATCAGAGATGGGAAGCTGGAGAGCAATTTGTGGGGGCACGAGAAGACGATTATGGTGATGGAAATTTTCGACGAGGTATGTAGAACCTTTCGTTACGAATGCAGCCCGACAGGACGAAGCTGATTATGATGCCTTACAGGTCAGACGACAAGGAGGCTACAAGCTGCCGGAAGGCGTCGAGAAAGTTCACTAGAAGAATACACCGCCTGTATCGCAGAGCACCGAGAGGCGTGATCGACACAATCACTCATGTCAGACCAATATCAAGTGCAATATAACTGAGATTACGGATGAGACTTGTACATGTAGTAAAACAGGATGCATTCCGACAGTACACAAACGAGAACCTGTAAGAGTCTTGTCAGTTGAGTTCAAAGACGTGTTTTATGGAAAGGTGAAGTCAGATAAAGCGGACGTATCCACCAAAGCAGACCGCCCGAAGGTAGCTGAGATAGTTTTCTGCAACGCAGGCAATCCTGCTAAAGCCAAATGCCTCAAACATCATATGAAAGAGAAGATATCTAAGCAGAACAAGGAGACAGAGACTCACAGATGGACGATAGGAGAGGAGAGACAGGTAGAAGACGCGGTGGAAAAGGTCAGGAAGGACGCGAGCGCGTGCAGGGATTTTATAGCGCTCTCCGGCCGGCAATCGCCGTCGCTTAGGCGTTCTCAAGCGCGCGTCGCACTTGGCTCGTACCTGTACGTCGGAGGCCCTACGACGCCATACACACCATGTCGGTTCCATACCAGGATCCATCGCAGAGTTCAACTCAGAACACTGGATACTTTCCTCCGACGACAGCGTCGACCGCGCGGGCGCAACCGACCCAGGCAACGACCCCGGATCCGTCTCAAACAGCGAGCAGCTCCTCGCAGCAGCTCCCCCAACCGACATCACGCCAGGCTGCAGAAGAGGCTCGCAAAGACAGGACGCTGGCAGAGTTCTTGCTGATGCTGGACGACTACGAGCCTCTGGTGTGTCTGCGCGTCGGTCGGTCGCAATGCGCCGCAGATCGCTCATGGATGGTGCACCTTAGATTCCAAACGAGGTGACGGACTATTATCTGCAACGAGTGGGCTTTGAGTGCGAGGACGTTCGGCTGTGAGTGCTCGCAATTCGGTCCTCGGGTATTTCTGAGCATATACGGATCCCTAGAAAGCGCCTTCTGTCGTTAGCTGCGCAGAAGTTTGTCTCTGACATTGCTGCGGATGCGTACCAACACGCACGCATACGAGCGAATGCTGCTGGTGGCCGCAGTCGCTCGAACCAAACGACCGGTCCTGCGTCCATACGGGTGCGTTGCAACCGCTATATATACTTCTTCAGGATCTCATAGCCGCCATAGGACAAAACAAAGACAACACTGATGATGGAGGATCTCAGTGCTGCCCTTGCCGAGTACGGGATCACCTCCCGTAAACCGGAGTTTTACATGTAATCTTGTTCATTTATTGCCCGAGCAGTTAGTGTGCGGTCGTATTCTTGCGGCCGTCTTGTACGCTTCTTGTCCTCTCACTATCATCCATGCATGTGTACTTTATTGCATCGCAATACACTCCTATACCCCCAAAGCTCTCATGACTTCAGAGTATCCGTAACTCAATATGCTCAAAGTACTCGATCATAGTCACCTGTGAGAGGTATACCTGCAGATTATAGCGATCCACCACTTAGTGGGTGGCGGCCCCACGAAATGGGAGTAAATAATGGATTCGATAGCTGAAAACACAGCCCGATCTGCATATAAACCATACGGATGGTATCCTAGATAGCATAGATAACCTGCGTCTCCAACGAGCCAGTGCATCCTTCCAAAAACTCACAAGGCATAGACAAAACACAGTTTACTAAAGTCCTATTTGTCCAGAATCTCATCCTCCGCATCGCTTGCGATCGTCCTGCGCGAGAACTCCGACACCCGGCCCACACTCGTCCGCTTGCCGTGCCCACCTACCGTGCGCGAGCTCGCCCGCGACAAGTTCGCTCCGCCGTTCGGACTATTCATGCCCGGCGAGCCCGGACGCGGGCTCACCGACTGCCGGTTGAGGCTGTTGACGATACCGCTCACAGAGCCACCGCCCGGCGGGCGTGGGCCGCGCGCAAGTCGGGGACCACGCTGCAACCGCGTGCCCTCTGGTGCAGAGGCTGTCGTAGACGAGGGCGAGGACGGCTTCGTCGGGGACGGGCTGCGCGAACCTTGTGCGCTGCCGGGGTTCGAGGGCGTCCTCGGAGACGTCGGCCGGCTGATGCTGCCCCGGCCTGCGCGCAGCTTCGTGGGGACAGCGGTGGGCGTAGGAGTAGTGGAGGCGACAACCTTGCTCGTCTCCGGCGGAGGCTCCTTGAACGCAGGCGGCAGGGGCACCTCGGGCTCAGGGGGCGGCTCTTTGAACGATGGCCTTGGCAGCTCCGGGGACTCGGGCTCTGGAGGGGGCTCCTTGAACGTTGGCATAGGAGGCAGGTCATCGTCCTCAGGAGGAGGTTCCTTGAAAGTTGGAGGACGGGGTACATCAGACTCGCTAGATGCCGGTGCCGGTGGGGTGGCAACCTCAACGTGCACAGGTGGAGGCGGAGGCACTTCCGCCAGAACTGGTGTAGGCTCCACTGCAGGAGGTGGTGGTGGCAGCGGTAGCTCGTGCGCCTGGACTGGCTCAGCGGTCAACTGAACGTCCTTGGCAGGAGCAGGTCCGGGGGTGGGCGCTTCCAGCTTCGCATGCTCAGACTCCAGAACGTCAGGAAGAACCGCGGGGGCAGCAACACTTATCGACGGTGGCGGCGTACTGATCCTGATACCACGTTGCGCGAGTTGCTGAGCGTGCAGCTCTTTGAGATCAGCGCCTGCCGAGATGCGAGAGCGAGACATGCGCATATCAACAGGACGCGTACGACGGCGGACAGGCACACGACGTTCCGATTCGCGTTTCTTCTTGGCAATGGTCGGAGGCAAAATAGCATCATAGTTCGTGATGAGATCCATGAACAACACTGCGACGCGCTGGTCAGTACGATCAGGTACATAAACACATGAACGTACATGTCGGATGCCGGTCCTGGATAGAGAATTCTGTCTCTTGCTTGGGGCGGAGTATGTCTGCGGAACAAAGTGATCAGGAAAAAAAGATGGCGTTGGGTGGGAAAGGGCTACTCACTGCGTCCCATGGTTAGCGCTAGCTTGTTAACGAAGACCTCGTTCGTCTCTTCTGCCTCTGCCTCGGTAGTAGTGTCAATGAGCCTGGTGTCGCCATTAAACCAAAAAACTTGGGGCCACAGAGATGATAACTTACTCCTTCAGATGCCTCACGATAGTGTCTAGCACAGCTAAGTGTACCTTCGGCAATTTTTGAAGTGCAGCCTGGAGATCCTGAATGCGTTGTTCCTCAGATGGTGCATTCTCAGGGTTCGCACTTGAGCCCACTATGAAGACAAGGTTGTAAGAGCTGCTCTCGGATGAAAAAGTCCTGAACTGACCTGTCGGGTACAACTTCCGCAATTCATCCCATCCCTCGTACATACCAAGCGGAGGATCAAGCTCAAGTATCCAGAGCTTAACAGCACCAGAAAGGACCGGCGCGTCGTACTTGGCCAGCATCTCTTGCGAGAACGGATGCTCTTCCGGTACTGCATTGAGGGCCTCCCGCAGATGATGGACTGCGGGCAGGGGGACATCGTAAATCCATGTCTTCCTCCGCTCTGTGCGCATACGGGCCTTAGTAACTAGTCGCGATAAAGCTAATGCAGCGCTCACCAATCGGAGTCGGGATTTTGGGATAAGCCTCCTTGAGCGAAGTGAGCAGAGCGGTCAAGACAGGCGGGACCTCATCCTTCTTCTCGTCTCGCTTCTCATCACCCGCCGGGTTCCAGTATCCACTGTCTGCCCACCGCCTGAGATCTATGCCGAATACAACGTCGCACTCGTCATGCGCGACGGACTCGTATACTTGAGCTGTAGGGCGGAACGGTCCGGTCCGGTTGCGCTCAATGAACATGCGCATGTCCGCCTCGGGCTGGTATGAAGCATTGAGGTTGTCTGAGCGCTCGATGGACTCATTGAAAGCCTTCGAGATGCCGGACACCGCGTCATGATACTGGCGAAGGACTAGAGGATGATGGTCGGCCAGTCAATCAAAGCAAAAAGGATGGACTGAGATAACGTACCCGTCTTGATAGCGCGGAGCCTATCCATCTCCCACTTCTGCAAGGTCTTCAGGGTCTCTTCAATACGCTCCTCAAGACCGAGGCGCTGACGGTCGAGTTTGCGCACAGAAACGCGATACTCTTTGTCCGCGGCATCAGCCTCCCGGCGAGCACGGACATGCGCAGGCTCGCCCGAGCCATTCGTCACGAAGGCCTTAGTAACAAGATTGGCGAATGACGTAGCTCTCTTCGCAGCATCCTCTGCGAGAGGCGAAATGTTCTTCTGGAGAGGAGAAAGCATCTGCCCGTCAGGCGCCATGGACGCTTCCAGCTCAAATGCCTGTCCAACATCTAGTTAAATGGATAAAACTCAGAGCTATATATTAGAATACCTTCTGCCGGAACTGATAGAATGCATCATCCGCATTCTCAAAATCATTGCCGAACTCCCCAAGTCGCCTGAGTACATTGAATTTCTCCGTCAGGATACGTGCAGCGACCTCGGCACGATCCAAGTTGCCCTCGAAGCCCTGGATATTATCCTTGAGCCACGTGGAGAACTCCTCACCCGAGAAGCACTCTTGGTACTCTCCCAGCAGCGGGAAGCGAATGGGCCGGAGAGGCAGCTCCTTCTTGGCTCGGAGAAGCAGCGCCGAAATCTCTGCGGGAGCGAGTGGCACGCCTGCTAGGTCAATAGGTGGGGGCGGTACAGGGTTCGTGCTCAAGCGCGCAGGGGTGGCGAGCTTCGCCGGCGGCGGCGGCAGCGGTGGCGAGAGCGGTGGCGGGGACGCAAGCACACCCTTGGGCGAGGCAGTAATGTTATCCTCGACAGCCCGTCCCTTGCCCTTGTCGAGCTTCGGAGTCGGTTTTTCCTCAGCATCTGCGTCGAACTGTACCTCGGGTTTGCCAACCTCGACTGGGGGTTGCGTAGAGCCCAGGCGCAGCTCCTTCAGCCGCGACGAGATGCGCTCGGAGATCGTGGGCTGGCGCACAGGCGCGCGTCTGTCGCGAGGTACGAGGTTGGGTGAGGTTGTGTACGGGTCGCCAACTGGTTGAGAGATAGGCGCGAATCGCGCACTGGGGTTACCGGTGAGTAAATGCGGTCACTATCCTAACATATAATACGCACTCGTCCTCTGCCTCGTCGGCCTTGCGCGTCTTGTTCAGGTAGTCAGTCTTGAGTCTTGTCACCTGGTAAAGTCAACATCTAGAATGTGTCACGATCATGGACAGATGTACCTCATCCTGAGCCATCTCATAAGAGTGCATCCAGCCGTCCAAAACATTATGCCTACTAGACCGCAATCTCTCCTGTGAAATACGCAAATCAGAACCACGTGAGCAGAACGCGTCGTGCCATTGACAACAGCATAGTATTGTTCTCTAAGATACCACACACCCTGCGAAGCTGGTGGCAAATTTGTCCGACAAATTCAGGGATAATATGGCGCTTCCCAACTCCAATTCCACGCATACGTCAGTACAGAATCACGACATCCTGTTCCATTCAACAGCACGTATGCGTCTTTGTGCTACGGCAGATCTCAAGGCTATTGTTCCGCCATCTGTCACCAGCCATGCATTCGTGGCACCCGCTGCGCACTGTATGAGGTGCAAGTATAACCACTTTGTCTGCCTAACACGAGCAGCGTGTATAGGCACACATGAAGGGGCATGATACTCGAGACAAAGCTGGACTTGGCAATGCACGAACAATGACAAGTGCAACACACCTTGTAGCCATTTGCCCACTGCTCGAACGGATCCGCAACCTTGGCCTGCAATTCCTTCGCCACGGTTTCATGAGCCCGACCCTGTGCGATCGACTCCTCCTTGAGACCGCGGAATGCGAGATGCAGGGAGGCACCGTCATCTCGCTCGAAGGCAGCGCCTGCCTCTGGGTTAGCTTCCGTAACGTACGTACGGCGTTTCGGTCTCACCCTTGGGAAGAGCGGTAGTCAAGGACGCGGCGAGTGCACTCTCCGCAATTGCGCGAGACTAAGTAACGGAAGCTATGAGCATATAAGTCGTAAGAAGTTGTTGCGAACAATGACTTGCCCTGATGAAGGCAACGACCTCCTCGTTCTCGACCAGTCCCTGACCGAGGTGGCCGTCAGCGACGTACGCAGAATGTGGTGCACTTTGCGTACCCGTTCGAGCTGGCTATACAACACCTCCAATCCCTTCCTGTAGTCTTGCGTCCAAAACGAGTTCTGGAATGTGAGCGGTAGCGAGAGCACCGCCATGACGTCTACTGCTTAATGCGCGGCGCGTCGCCAGTTGGAGTGTCCGGTGGTGTTCGTCGTGGTCAAGTCAAGGTCAAGTCAAGAAGAGAATGCGCAAGCAACAGTGCGTGCGGTTGGCGTTAGAGGCGTTGCGCTGGCGTGGTGGACGCAACGTGCGAGCGAGCGAGTGGTAGTACAAGATGAGATCTGTTCATCCAAGGTCACCGCCTCCCGCGCAAGCGCCACCGCTCTCAGCCTAAGGGTGATTGATCTCAAACAGGGCAGTTCGGCGTGCGGGCGCCCTCCTGTCGTCCTCCAGCTTTTCTGGATATTCTACCGAGCATAGCAATTAACACAGGTCATGTCGGGCACACGCGGCGATGCGAAGGGCACGTAATGAGTCGAATTCATATCGTCAAATGCCGCGCACAACCTCCTCCTTTACGGTGGTGATCACATCAAATATACCCTGGAGTGAACGATGGAAACCAACGAAGCTACGGACGTGAGCAAGAGAAAGTTGTGTGCTTATATCACGCAACGCATCAGTCTGTACTCCCCGGAGACCGCAGTCAAATAAACGAGTGCAGCAATGGCGACACTTCCTAGTACCTCCTCGGCGTGTCACAAGGAAGACCCTCCGTTTCATATTTGGCAAATTTCACTGGCCAGGCGACCAACTCGCGGGCGTGATTGTCGTGAAAACAATGCATGCGAAGATTACCGGGATGCATTATCATGTACTGTATAGCTCCTCTAGATCAGAATCGTCGTCGACCTCTTCAGACAGCGAGCGCCGCCCGGGCGCACGCTGGCCTGTACTACCGGAGCTGCCGTACAAGACCTCCGAGTCGCCAATCTCTGTTGGCGTATAGCTGGCCTGTGGGCCCTCCGCCTCGAAGACGTTGCCCTGTCCGTCAGGGAACGTCGAAGTCGGCAGCTGCACCATCTCTGGTGGTTGGCGGGTCAAGTAGAGTCGCAACAGTGCATCCTCCGCGGCCTACACGCGACTAGTTAGCTGCTCGGAACATATTTCTATGTGGTTCTTTGGGCGTACCCGGTATTCCGCCATTTTGAGGGAGCTACCGAACCCTTGTCCCAGTTCGTCGCTGCCGGAGTAGACACCAACGACATACACCGGTGAGTTCGAGAACCGACCGGTTTCCCGCAGTAATCTGCTGTACATTGAGCAATTGCAGCTACGATGAGAGAGCGTCACACGTACCTCGACACTGGACGCTCCCGCCCGAACTTCGACACGGTCTCAATGAGAGCCTGCTTCGGGTCCCGAAACTTGATCATGCCGCGCAGATCAACCTCTCGGCTGAAGAAAAATTTGTGCGCGAATCTTCGAGCAGACAACAGAGAGCGGTATTGGTACACTAGCGCGGTTAGCGCGCGTGGTACGGAGCTGAGGGCATCTGGATGAAGAACGGCAGGACGGGTGGGAGTATTGCCCTGCAAGGCATTCGTATGCAAAAACATTTGATACTAGAAGAGACATGCGCACCAGCCGATGCCAACGGAGAAGCGGGGCCGCACCCATCTCTTTTGCAATGTTCGCACAGGTCGTCGGACCCACGTAGGCACTCACTGCGGCCTTGAGCACACGCGTCGGCAGGTGCGGATACGAAGCGTTGACATGCTCCATCGCAAAAAGACCCAGTAGCGAATTTCCCAGACTCGTCAGAGTTGCGTTAGTCGCAGGCAGAGGTTGTTTCGGGTTGTACCGCTCCCAGAGAGTGAGGAATGACGGGTGTGTACATGCTTGCTGAACATCTTCGGGCGAAGTCAAAACAGATCCAAGGCCTATTCGGTGGGCGAAAGCGGTGAGGGCAGACTGAGGTTGGGGCTGGAGCTGAGCCCAGGTCTGAGGGTCGAAGAAGTGCGGGGTGTTAGAGGACGAGGAGAAGATGGCTTCTTTTGGAGGGAAAACCCGGACGGTGGAGGGGGATATCGAGGCTAGCTTGGCCGCGCTCGTCGCGAGTCTTTTTTGCGCATAGCCCATTGGCGTTACGTGCAGAACCTCAACGTCGCCAGCACGCGCAGCGACGAGCAGGACTACTTTCGACAAAACTTAGGCGCCAGTGCCCAACGTGTTAGACGCCCAAACACGCTCCGGCGCTTAAACGAGCGGTTCGCTGGCATCCGACTCGGACCTGCGCAAAAGCCAGGTCGGTTGACTACAGCGGGACCCCCACCGTCGTCACCGGTCACCCTCTCATGAAATTAATCATTGGGCTGGCTGTCTTGCGTTATATCGTCCCTGATCGAGCACTTTGATGATGACTTAACCACACCGCTGATTATCGACCCAAGGGCCAAGAGTTGACGCCGTCTGAACCCATGTTTGTCCCAGTCGTCAGAAGCTGATTCTATACTAGTGGTGTTCATCAACGGTCTTTCCGGGGGTAGTTATGATTGTGGGTATGTATGCCTGTCTCGAACTTACACCTTTGATGTTGATGTTAATTGCAGCTAATCGTGGGCTTGCTTGAGGTCTGTACTGTCCATGTCCGTGCCTACCATGGGAACATCACTTCAAGGCGAGGATGAGAGGTAATACCATTCGAATTGGAGTCTTGATCCACACGGGGCTCGGTCATGCTGGGATGCAAGCAAGTGCAGTAGCCTTCGCGGCAGTATGCACTCTAGATACATCACGGACTGCGAAGCACATCGGCTCCTGAGCTCCTGTCGGAGCTTCTGTCCCATCCCGAGACGACATCCAATCTCTAGCGACTTGTATTATCACTGTTCCAAGGTGTTATGTTGCAACTGTGCCACTGCACTCCGGAATAACGCAACGATGATACTGAACCTCGTGATAATGGAATCGCAGCGTGGGCACGATTACGATACGATCTTGAGGATCGTCTCGAATACTATTCATGACAACCTTCAAATCCTCACGATGAAAGTTGATCATCATTTAGCACTAAGCGGAAGAGGCGACAAGTCTAAGTCGCTCGCAATGTGACAAGGTCGCACCGCAATATAGAGCGGTATCGTTGATTAGCGGGTCAAGACTCATAATAATCTGAAGCACGTGCATTTGCAGTCTCGCAATTCCGGATATTTCGCGGGTGCAGGTGTGTCTATAAAATCGGATATCGTACCCAACCTGATTTCAAACTCGGACATCGAAGCCATGACTCAAGAATGGCTAGAGAAATCATGCAGAACTCATGATACTGATCAAAGAAGTAATGCATTGAACAGGTGATGTCGCTGGAGCTGGCAAGGATGGTGCGACCCTACAGAGCAGTTAAAAATTTCTCCACAATATCCAGATATTTCTCTTTTTCCTCGTGAAAAGCCATGTGTGCACTCTGCCCGAACTGGACCCATCTTACTTTAGGGGTATGCAGGAAGAAGGGTAGAACGACACTGTCTTGTGCTTCATCGAAGTATCCATTGATCAAGAGGGTAGGACAGGAGATGTGCGGGAGATTGTCGACCACCGACCAGTCTTTCAATGTTCCCTCAACATAAACCTCGGAAGGGCCGACCCTTCAATTGCAATTACACGGAGATCAGCCGAAGAAACCGTGAAGTTTGCAAGAAACGCACATGTGACCGTGCACAGTCGGGTCTTTCTGCATCTCCTCAAATGCGGATTGCATTTGCTCCGGCCACGGAGAAATCGTGCAGACGTGCTTGTTAGAGTAGAACAACACTGCCTGTGAATATTCGGGCGTGTCCCTTTTCCCCTCCCTCTCGCCTCTCTCTATCGCCTCGCGTACATCGTCAGGCAACTTGGACAATAGTGTCTCGGTGACCTGAGACCAAAGTGCTATTGATGCCGGAGTGCTCGTAAGAATGAGGTGACGTAGTCCAATGGGATGACGGTCGATTGCATATTGAGTGGCAAGCATCCCACCCCAGGAGTGCCCGACGAGGTCGAAGTTACCCGTGATGTCAAAATATGCAATTACGTTATCGAGCTCCACCATGAACAATTCAGGCATCCAGAACTCGGTCGGTTTGTCCGGGAGGTGGGTAGACGCACCGATCCCGATTTGGTCGTAGAAGATTACCGCACGTCCAGTCGGAAAGTCGGCGAGCTCAGCGTGAGGAAGCATGTATTGATGAGGAATGCCTGGCCCTCCGTGCAGGACGATAAGGGGCGGCACATTCAGTGTGAGCTTGCCGACGATCTTGTACCAAGTACTGAACGTTTCGTCGTGATAAGTGAAGGGGATGGTGCCGGATTTCTCTAGCATGATTTGGACGCGTCTCCTTGGAAAGCGACGAATACAAGGGACTGCTTATCCACACAGCATGGGATCTCAGAGAGGCTATTTATACCACACCTGAGATTCAATCGATAATCATGCGTTCATAGACCTGCTAAAGCGAACAGACCGCTGGCCTGTACACATATTTATTGTTCGGGCATGTTCTTCTCCAAAATCACACAACAGCTTATCTGTTGTCGGCGTGCAAATTGGATAACAGAGTCGATAGGGTTTGCGCATGGCCCACCTCTTCTATCTGTTGAGTTCAATATGGTTTATACATGTGCCGAAGGCTCGAAGCACTGGCTCAGCCGTGTGCGGCGTTTGAACGATTGAGAATCTCGGGATTATACGTATGGATAATATACCTCACCAAATTGCTCTAAGCTGATTGAAGTATGAGCAAGCAAGTGGACCAGGCATTCCCTTGCGCTAAAGTGCGAAGCGATTGTGTCAGCTATATTTTCTTGTCAAAGCGTTACCGTGGTGCTCCAGTGGCAAAGCCTTCTCCTATGCGTGGAAGTAAACGTCAGTTGCCTATTTCGGTGATGTGTAAAGAGAGGTGGCGTGACGCAAGCCGCCTCTTTCCCTCGATTGCTTGCGGCGCGGATATGGGCTGACTACGATCGTGTCATCCGAAAACGCCGCCACCCTCGCCATGCGTCCGGTCCAAAGCCTATTCACCTTCCCCATCACCTTCATGCTATAATAAACAAGTAGTGATATACGAGCGAAGCAGGTTGGCGAGGTACTACCAGTAGTATCCTGAGTTACCTTTTGTGTAGCGTAGCCAGCTTATGTAACATCGTTTCATCGTTTCATCATCATTCGAGTCCATGCTCGCGGCCGCCATTCTATCAGACCGTTACAGCAATGTCCACATTGCACTGCCAACGTGTG
Source organism: Gelatoporia subvermispora B (assembly GCA_000320605.2). Lineage (NCBI taxonomy): Eukaryota > Fungi > Basidiomycota > Agaricomycetes > Polyporales > Gelatoporiaceae > Gelatoporia > Gelatoporia subvermispora. Next base: position 1,166,744 of record KB445794.1, read on the forward strand.
GCGAACGCGTGCGGAATAACATCATGACTGCCTACGACAGGGCTCATGTAGTAATTGTAGTTGGCAGCATAGCTATCGGCCACCGAAAGACGGAGGGCGAGACACCGTTATCAGGACCGCCCGGAAGGCCATGAGCATCTATCAAGAAATGTAACTTTGAATGTGCGGCAATGCCAGTAACCTCTTTGTTGCAGGGATCACATGGACAGCGGTACCCCAATATAGTCAAAGTGAACGTGTGGAACGGTGTAAGTAAATGATCGTGGGGTACAACACTTAGAATGGACCAAATCGAGCCCAGAAGTGCCGGAAGCTGACACTGACCGACGGAGCATATCCTTCGATACTCCTCTGACATTCGAGGGACTCTCGGAGAAGTCAGGACAGACACCCTATCAAGATACAGTGTGTAACTGCCTTCTTAACCACCTTGATATCCCCAGCACAACAAAGATCCGGTGCTGCTGCCAGATGCATTTCCTTGTTGGAGTAAATGTGATCTGGACTTATCATGACCTGTTACTTAGGCGGAACGGATTCCATTCCTTTCTGACTCACATCATCGATACGCCAGCGAGCATGCTGCATATGGCACAGGTATCAAGGCATCACATCAAAATCCTCAATTGATGAAGCTAATTTCACAGATACGAGACACCACCATTATCTGGACTTCAGCCACTGGGATACATGTAACTCTGCGTGAGAAGTGTATGCCAAGGATTGCTCTCAAAGCCAGGTGTGCATTCTTCTGCGTGGACGATTGCCCAATGCAAAATAACGGGCGTTGACAGCTAGATCAGATGCCCTTACTTATAGGCTGTAGAATTACAGTCTCTTCCCCCTCGCTTTGATCAGTAAACCACATTCCTGTCGCAAACATGAACAGCTCCTGGGCTACGCAAGATCCACCGGGTGCTCTCTGGTTTGAGCAAGTGATGAATGCAGGGGTATACATTGCCACAGTCACGTATGGTGAGCAGTTTGCTGGAGATGCGTGGCAAATCATAGCATTGACCCAGTGTATATGGCGTTCTCGGTCCATCGAGCAGGCCTGCACATTGTCATCTTTTCCACTTGCGCCTATTACTTGATTCAGGAGAGAAATAAGCAAGGCACTAAATGCTATGCTTGGCTCACCTATATCGTTGTACTTTCCGCACTGGGAACGATCAATCTGGCCGTGAACATCCATTTCAACGAGCTTGCTTGGATCGACGAGCGCAACTATCCCGGAGGTCCGCTCGCATTCCTCATGCAACAAGAAGCCATACCGGTCAATACTGTGGGTAATGTCGTAGGGATTATCGCCGATTTCATGGCCGACAGCCTCCTTGTAAGCAGACTAGCGCCGGGCTGTGTGCGATCATTAATTGCTCAGGGGTCTCTTACAGCTATATCGAGTTTACGTACTATGGCAGAAGTGGTACATTATCGTGCTACCAATCCTGATGTTGACGGCGAACACAGGTAAGGTTTCAATTGTTGCAGAGATATCTCTAGTCCGCTTATATATTGATCTCATGTATTGTGGTGGCTCAAGCCGCGCTCCCTGGCGATAGTCTCTGGTCTCAGAACACATTCGACTTCTCCATGCTATACTGGTCCATGTCCATGTCACTTAACATCATACTCACGGCTACCCTCGTGTCAAGACTCCTTTGGATGCGCCGTCAAATCGTACAGGTACTCGGTCCGCAGCATAGCCGTACATACACGAGCATTGCAGCAATGATCGTGGAGTCTGCACTTCCATATGCTTTGGTATCGTTCGTTTTCGTGGTGCTATATGGTCTTCAAGACACTGCGTTCAACTTATTCCTCCCAGTGCTCACACAAGTCGAGGTAATGTGGTTTTGTGCTACCGTGTCTTCATGAGCCTGTTAACCGAGACTCGTCACCTATTACTTTCTAGTGCATATCACCTATGTTGGTCATCTTACGCGTTGCTCGTGGTCATGCATTGTCACAAGATACCGTCGCTGAGGCGATGGTGATCAGCTTGCGCTTCCATGACAAGGACGATTCGACGACAACCGCCCTTGGCTCTAACCGTACACGGGTGACTTTAGAGACTGGTTCCATTCTTGACCTTCGTGGCACCACTGTAATGAAAACGGATGATGTTCTCGCTTGAAATAGGGTGTTACGTAGTCCACTTCTATGTTGGGACAATGTATCTTGGATCACTCTGACGCCAGATGTTTTGTCCCTGAAAGCAGATATTTTACTCATTTGAAAGAGATACAGTGCATCACGTTGTTGAGAATGACACAAAGATTTATTGATAGGAAATGCGCTGAGGTTAGGGACGGAGCTGTCATGACTCTACGTCGAATCCGATGTCCAGTAGTGTCACAGTTTTTCGAAGCTAAGCGCTTAACCAGCGCTAGAGCAGTGGCAGGCAGTGTGTGTTCCATTCTCAGAACAGTGACGAGTTAGCTGGTAGTGGCTGCCTGCGTGGCTCCAGGCTAGTCACGTGACATAGCATGCACGTGATGCGCACATGTGCAGGTGTCCCAGAGTCACATGTCCCAGTCTAGGTCTGGCTAGGCATGGCTAGGTCTAGAAGGAGTCTAGAAGCGACAGGAAGGTGCT
>KB445794.1:1169852-1305991 GCA_000320605.2 Gelatoporia subvermispora B
CCCCAGCTTCAATCTCATCACTTTCTACCAGACTTGTCTTGGCTATTGCTAGGCCTCTTATAGTCTCTTTGCATCACCATTAGTCCCCCTACAAGTCCTCGCTTTATTGACCATTAGTGAGTCTTTATTGCTGGTTGGTAGATAGGCGCTCTGCCAGGCGCATATTTGTGACAAGTAGTCGATGAGGAGAGACCAATTTGCTTAGGTTTGACGCCTTTCGGCATTGGCCCCATGTCAAATGCGCCAAGAAGTCACACAAAGTGTGCTGAGAGGGTGTCATATTGGGGCAGTATATTTCCTGATATCTCTCATGGATCTCTACATCGAGGGCTGGAGAACAACATATTCCATGGTCGTCAACCATAGCACAGCAGTCTTTCTCCAGTTCGTGCTATCTGTGGCCGTAAGGCTTATTCACTGCTGATTTGCTAGAGTATGTACGTTCATGCCACAAAAATGTATCCGATTCTTATGTAGCCAATGAAGTTTAGACATGGGAACAGGAAAAACAGATCATTTCAAACAGCGGCTATGCTCCGTCTGCGTAGTTGATACAAGCACACGATGCCCGCGTCCGTTAGTTTCGATCTATGCTTGGTCACCCTCAGACTTTAGTCTGATGACGCAGTGTCGTTAATACACAGTCATTCACAGTGACTGTTAGTCAAGCAATGAGTGAGATACTCAGTGGTTGAGAGTCGTGCATCCAGTACCATGAGCCCGTACCTCCATGTTCAGACTCACGCTGACTGTCATTGCTACATGTAGGAGTCGAAACGACCTTCTGCGTGACCCTGACCATGTGCGCAAGGTAGAAACTATCTGCCGATTCAATCATTGAAATAACCAAAACCTCTGCACGATGTAGCAGCGGTACAGTTTGCAAATCTGGCATGAGTCAAAGTTTCAAACCACAGTGGTTACTTGCTTGACGGAACTGAATGGGCTACATTAGGAAAATGTTGCATTCACTTTGGCGCTGCTTTTCCTGCTTTGGGCTATCAAAGCAGGAAAAGCGACGAAATCCCAGTCCCAGGGGACTGTGGTTTTCCCGATTTCACCGCTTTGGGGGCGCTTATCGGCCAGAAAAGACGTAAAAGTGGTAAAAGCAAACACGAGATTTTGCTGATGTAGTACTTCTGCTGCTCATAACTGCGTTTTTAGCGGGACTTTATTTGATTACTCAGGTCTGTTGGGAAGTAACGTAGACGGTATCCGCAGCAACCAAGTAATCTGATTTATCAACTGTACTTCCGAGTACTCCGCACTCTCCAGAGCTCACACAGACACAATTGCTTTAGTCCATGCTTGAATTGTAGAAGTCTTGAGCTGTAGGGACCAATGAAGAGGTGAGAGATAGACATACACTCAAACACAACAAGCGAGTGGACGGGAAATGTCCGTTTCATTATCATTCTCAACACCTAAGGATAGTGAACTTCATGGTAAGGCGTCCTGAACAGAGAGGAGACATACGCTTCATCTCATCTACTGGAACGGAAGCAACACATGCAGCGAGAGCAACGATAACAACGAATTTGATGAAGCCGCGCATCATTGAGTATAGTGGTGGTGGTAAATGAAGAAGCGCAGACCAGCCATCCTTTTATATGCGTACGCTCTTTGGGCAACAAACAGGCACTTCGTCAGCGCTCTCATGGACCAGCGTGACATCAGGAAAAAAGCTACAAAGAACTGAGCCGTTCGGAAACATTCCGGGCAAGAGCTTCAATGCGCAGGGCGAGGTGGCTGGCGTTTATCATGATTCAGACAAAATCCTTAGCTAGAGCTTGAGCCCTCTATCCTGCTGTTGTAGCGTCTGTTCCTTTGGAAGAGGTGCAGCGAGTAAATTACTGTACCAAGGAGTCAAGAGGATAGGTGCAGGAGATCGGGTTAGATCTAACGATGAGTGTTCATTTTCGCCACCTTTGAAACACGTCCTAGCCGTATCTCTCATCATAGTGACTCAGGAATACTACATCTCTCTTCATAAAAATATTTTGAGTAAATGTACAATTGCATTATGGATAGAATGGCGTAGAAATTATGGAAAACGATGAAGAATTGCCTTTTTATGCACGATTTCACATCAGGGGTCCGTTTTGCATTAGGAGTCGAATGATAGTACCACTTTGACGTCTTTTCATGTCAATAAGCGCTTGAAGAACGAGGACGGCGAGAAAATTCCAGTCCAATTGGACTGGGATTTCCCACTATGCCGCTTTAGTTGCCCCAAAAGCGGCGCAAAAGCAGATGTGAACTTGTCCTGATGTGTTAGACTTAAATCTGTATTGCGATGGCCATATCGGGACAATAGCCTACTCTTTCTCAACATGGAGCCATCAGCTCGATAAAGTACTGTTAGTCTAAACAGGAACAAAGTCGTGGTCCCCCTCGTTGAGCGAAGGTGACAATAATTGGTATTTCTAAAATCTTGGGACATCCAAATCCCCAATGATGCTCCCTGCTGTGATACAGTTTACAGGACAGTGATATTCTTGCGTCTTTGCCATTAATCACGACAAAGGAAGCTTCGTCCAGCCTCAGTGATCTCGCCTCCTACATCAGAAGAAGTTCGCGCAGCTAGACGCTTCTCGCCTTCCTTTCGGGGCTTTCTGCCGCCGCACCTCCCCCGCACGAGTCAGTTCTCGCCTGCAATGCGATCCCATTTCACTGATGATAAGATGCGTATTGTGACGTTCCGGGAACGCAACAATGCACATATTGATGCACATGTGGGAGATGTTGCATTTGACGTGACACTTTTTGGCATGCGCTTCTACTCCAGGCTTGCATCAGAAGAAACACTGCCTTCATTAGCCTTGCTACTTCTACCTATCGAACCTTCTCGATGTCTTCCTTCGCCCGCCGCATCTCGCGAGGACATCGGAGATGTCTCAAGTGCCTAGAACGGCACTGGACACGCGTGGAGATAAACTGATACCTTTCTATCAATATCTCACTTTCCCTTCCGTGTGAAGGTATCAGCGAAAATGCCAAGAATCCCCAGAAGGACAAGGAAAACCATCTCATTCTACCTCATGCTGGCGGCCTGTCATCGGATGTCCGGGCTTATCGATCGAATGGTATACTGTGGCACGTCGAGTGGGTTCTGCTCTCTGAAACGGATATGTCCCATTCATCAGAAGTACATTCAGAAGACCTAGTCCAGATTGAGCTGCAAGTAGAGCAGACGTGACGCAGGTTCGAGCGACCGCATCGTTCGGAACTAGCGCATTAGTTAGTTCAACTTCAGGATGCTGCGGCAGCGGCTTGATGTCGTCGCATTCTGGACTGTTCCACCCAATCAAAACCAGAAATTGTTCCTGTGATCTCTGGACATGAGTTGACACCCATAACATGCATCACATTTGGCACCATCGAGTTCTACCTGAGTGCAGGTCTATCCCAACAGAGGCCCTGCCATCTCTGATCGAATGCAGGATAATAGCGAAGAATTTGAAATTTTCTGCACCAACCAAAAGCCAGTCGCTGCTATATATACATATCTTAGATCAAAAACTTCGAACCGTCTGCCCAGCGCCATCTACAACGGCCCATCAGGAACGATGAGTAAGTTTTAAGCGCTTTCCACTAGTCACAACGCATATGCATCTAACCTTGGGATAGTTCATCTTTCCATGCGATACTTGGTTCCAGTGTCATTCGTGTTGATTTCCATCTGTTCTGTCGCTGTCATATTACGAGGTCCTCGTGCTTTCCGAGTTATGTCTACAGTTGCAACCTTATTCTCAGCCCATAGTGTGTATAACTGTTCATCTTGCAGATATCTGATATATATCACACACAGACTTCGATGGGAGGGACTACCCAGATGTATGGCAGCTTCCGCAGCTCCCATTGGCACCGATGTATCGTGAAGACACCGTGCATTACTCTCTTATGGGAGGTATGGCCGAGGAACAGTGGAACACAACTTTACCCAAGGGCGGCGCTATCTTGTGTCTGGGCCCCAATCAACGACTTTTCACATTGTCGATGTTCCACCAGCTCCGCTGCCTCGGCATCTTACGCGCCGCTTTAGCAGACATCTACGTGGACGAGTTCCCAACGGTAGAGGGTCCAAAGTTGGAGCTTGCGCAGCATTGTATGAACTATCTGCGGCAGATGATTTTGTGTCATTCCGATGTCACTCTGGAATACGCTCGGACCATGCATGGAAGTCAAATCACTACGTGGGAGACAGTTCATACATGCCGTGATTGGACATTGGTCTACGAGGCTGCTGAAAAGAACTATGGAGAGCACCTCGAGGTGATGGCGAGCAGGAGTTCGATGTAATCTTGTTACGGCGTCATATCATCTTGAACACGATCGCATAGAATTGGAGGTAGAGGGGAGTCTTCGACAATATCAATGGGTCTGGTATGATGTGTGAAAAATAAGAACAAATCACGTAGTATCAATAGTGTCTGGTACGTGCCTTATTTTCCCAACGCGTGTAAATTTCATCCATTACCGAATACACTATATTCCAATCCTTACACGTAAATGTGGCGCCGGTACGTTCAATCTGATAGTCCTTCGTCTCAAAATCACCTGGCTCAAGGGTAAGGTCTGTGGCGCACAGAACACCCTGCCTGATGTAATTTAAGCAGTGCTTGATGTGCTGTGGAGTTGGCCTGGATGTGTTACGGAACGCGCAGCTAAGCATGCTCAAGCAATGAAGCTCGTGGAACATTGTGATCGTGAAGAGGCGATCTTCTTTTCCCAACCGGACAAAGCCTTCATTTGCGCTCGCATACGAGTACCACTCAATGTGCGATCCAACACCGAGGAGATGGTAGTGTACACTCTCCTCTACCGTCATTTGCACGAGGGGGAGCTCGCCGTACGGAAGGGGGAGGGCTTCAGGGTAGTCATGGCCGCGAAAGGCTATCAGAAATAGTCATAGGTGACCGGAATTGAGGTTAGTAACGAATGTACGTTGCTGTGATGCCTGATAACGCTCACAAAATGATTCGATAGGCTCCAAGTAAGCAGGTTGCCTATGCAAATACCACCAGACGCATGCTAGGTTGAAAAAGCTTAAGAGGATCAAAATGAAGGATTGCAAGTGATTCTGCATGATGCTCGGCGGGCTTCATGGATGATCGACGAAAGTACAAGTACTTATTTATAAGCTGCCCCGTGCCTACTCCTGCACTTCTATGTAAGAGGCGAGCGCCCAATGGCAGCCGTGTACGCCTGTTAGATCTTGGATTCCAACTGTAATGGGCATGTCAGACATAGCAAACAAACAGCCTTGTACCACGGCTTGGCCCAGCTACTAGGTCTCCGTACGTAGGAAAGTAGACAACCCAACTGGCGTGAGCTCAAGACAAGAGAACGGACCTCATTGAGTGCTTGATCGGACTCACAAATTGAATCTGGGCCCTGGTAGGCTTCCTCGAAGGCTCGCGGGCGGGTGGGGGGCAGCCGGTCGACCCCCGATATCAGATGGTACGTTGCAGACTGAGACAAGCTCTGCCAAAAAGATCTCTTTGAAATGCTGATAGTCTGATATCGGTATTAGCCGTCCGTCCAGGGCCAGTATATTTTCTGCTTTTCTCGCTTTTACGTTCTCACTTCCACGTAGTTCTTCGGCTAGTAAGCGCCCTCAAAGCGAGGGAATACGCCTATCCCAGTCGAGTGGGATTGCAGTTTCTCCGCTTTGATAACCTAAATAAGGAAAAGTAGCGCCAAAGGAGATGTGAGAACTTCACGTTGCACGAACTACCTACTATCGTCCCATGCGTGACTTGTGCGCTGCTCGATGAGGGTATTCCAAGTTCCACACAACTTCGTTCAAAGAAGCAGTATGAAACGCACTTACAGGTCGCGATCGCTTCGTCTCTGATATGTAATATTTCACTTCATATGACGGCCTTAGCCCTTATAAGTTCATCTCTTGCTATCAGCCCGGTAATGTTCGCTCGGGGATACGACAAGCTGTCCACAGCGTAATATATCAGTCGATGTCATCAGACCTTTCGGTGGGCCATCAGAAGAACATCCATTTCAGTTGCCTGCCTTTTGGTCCTTGGGCGCGACTTTGACACCTTTTGGGCGGCGAAGATGCCAGCAAGCCTCGAGGGTAGGTCGAAGGCGTCAAGGTTAACGCGATGTTTGCCTGATGGCCGTCCCTGCGAGACTTGATGCATTTTGTCTCAGGGTACTGCTCGCTCTTTGGTACCTCCAATTGCTCGATTACGAAGTTGCCATGCATATAGTTTCTGTTCAAGGTCATCTGGAGATCAGAAGTTCAGAACCTACCGGAACGGGTCTCGCAACGGCGACCAACGCGGAGCTTTCTATCAAGCATTGTGCATTGAGATTGATGATTCTACTCTTCAGGAGCTTATCTACTCTAGCAATAGGTTTGCACCGATATGCATTTAATTTGAATATCGTGCATCATGATCATGTCAGCGGTCTGACTCGACCTCATGAGCCCAATAGCCGCCTGGGATAGTTCCGTAGATGAATGGCACTTGTCTTAACTGGATCCGTGTTGGGGAATACCCGCAGAACCGAGTAGCGGCAGCGATAAGATAGCAGTAAGTCTTCTCATTCGCATGATCAACTGCCTCCACCATGGCTCTACTACCACGCAGTGCTACAGAGTCAGGCTATATTCCACTACGCTTCTCGAACGATGACAATGACGGCCTTAGAGCTCTTGATAGCTTACAATGAACCCGTCGCATCTCAAGTGAGTTTTACCATAATCCTGTGAACTTAGTCCGATGTCACGTATCCAGACAACGACAAACTGGTGTTTTGGGCCTGCATATGTGCTATATGTTCCACGGCAATATCCCTGGCTCTGGTGTTGCAGAGAGAGATTCTGCAGAAGAAAGACTATCGCCGGATCTCCCCAATCAGTACATGAATCTCGATCAAGTTCTACGAAACGCCGCATATTCCGTTGGCCCAATTATGAACTTTCCACCAGTGGTGTTGCAAGTCCGGACCTCTGATTCTTCCCGCAAGATGTATGAGGATGAGCGAAGCTGGTATTTGTACCAAGGCTCTGTCTACCCGGATGATCGTCATGTGGTTGTATCTCACGAGGTAAGCCATAGCCTTACATGTCTGCAGTCTTGCAGAAGACTTGACGTTGACCCTTTGGATATCTGAGGTCTCGACCATAGTGCAGTTTCGTAATATTGACTTCAGGATGGAACGCTGCACCCTTGTTGTATCAATCCCGGTACATACGGACACATTTGATCCGGCGGTGAAGCTGCAGAGTCCCAGTGCGGTCGATGTTTGGATCCTCGACGCTAGCGCGGAGCTCAGCCCGCGTAATTCTGGCAAATGGGGATTGGCTCCGGGTCGTCGAACACTGTTCACGACTCTTTCATTCGATGCGATGGAAAATAATACTTCCTCGGAGTTCTATTGTCCATCTGGCGAGTTCACGACCTTGGAACTAACTTGTTCACGTGACAAGTTCTCAAATTGCGAGGTCGATTTTTGGCAGGAACGGCATGTGATTCCTAGGGCTGGTAAGTTCTCGTTACATGTCTGATATAATTATCATTTCCGCAGCTTACATCTGCACCTTGAAGGGGTATATATGATACAATTGCCTACGAAGTTCGCCACCTGATTTGGGGTGGGAGGTAGTTAGAGCGATACAATTGGACTGAAACGCCGTCAATGTCTCTGTTTGAATTTTGTGCAGTCAACAGGGACTTAAAGCGCGTGAGGAGGCGCACAACGCATAGTCACAGGGCAATCAGACACGAGACATTCCATAAATATTAGACCTAGGTTGGGAGCATCTTGAAATTTCCCAAACCCCCAATGCCCATAAGTTGAGGGCCATCTGTAAAGGCTGAACTCGTTGGAAATTTCAAGGTTATGACAAGGGTCAAGCAACTTTTGTAGGATAATGTGCTGGAAGCTCGCTAGTTGGCGAACAACGACCTGCTCATGATGTCGAACATGAACCTCTCTGGTAGGTAGGCAGACCGACCACCTTATAGGCCCCAACTGGACCCCCAAAACATTCACGGAACCCTTTATCGGGCCATTTAGGCTTTTAGAACCCTCTACTTCCAAGTCGATGGACCTCGACTCAGAATCCCTCTCTCCTCACTGAACAGATATGAGTACTGGAGCGTTACAGACGAGGATCTCGCGCACTCGGCACGGGTGCGGTGCAATTGTGATCTGTCTGCGTACATTTTCTCGAGCGCAACTCGCCTATCGATATACAAACAGCTGTAGCACCCGGGATCAAACCATGACCCAGCTTTTCAAATCAACCTTACAGAGCGGACTGTCGACGTTTTCGGTCGTCGGCAGGTCCATGCCATCACCTTCTCACGATGTTTCACTTCTACTCACAATGTCGCCGTGGGGAAGCTGACTCATCCAGCTGCACAGGCAGGGCGAAACCTTTCGCATCACGCTTTCGCAGGCACACCACCAGAAAATTAATCGACCCCGTCTCAGCTTCCCTTCGCACCGCAAAAACTTGACTTATGGTGGTCAATATAGTCACGCCGATGCAGTATGATCAATGGTGCGCACCCAAATACGATAGCGCCCCAGGTCTGCTTCGCTGATAGCTGGTACTCACACCACCTTATACACAGCCTTTAACAGCCATGTTTGTCTCGTGCATCCTGTGAATGGATTTAGAGAAGAGATGATCATTCTCTGAGCAATTGCGGAGTGTCACATCTGAGTATGAGCGGTCGCAGTCACATACAAGTATGCAGCACAGTCGCCAGATTTCAGGTACTTCATGGAAATCAAGCTATCCTGGTTTCATGACTTTGTTGAGATCTGCCACCCTCTTTATCGCTCATAGCACGCGTATGGCGCTAGATTGCGAGAATGCCTCAGAACACCGTGCATTGCAGACTCTTGATTCTGAATGGGGTAAGTCAGCCTGCAGCTTCTTGCTACAACAGAACGTGGGGTTCTAGGTACTCTGTTTGTATGAGGTGTCTGTTCTCTGAAGTAAGTTCGCACCATTATCATTTGCAGCAGCCGTGAGAGTTCTGTCGAAGAACGTGTTTAGTGGAGCCAATGACGAGTATCTTCATAGCGTTAACAGAGGACTGGACAGTGGCAAGACGAATCTCGCCATCACCTCGTTGCTCTTTGCCTTCAAGCACTACTCCTACCACGGCAACTGACGGTTTCAATCATCACATTCACTAGTACGTTTCTTCTGGATGGCAGACAGATCTACCTAGATGATAGCTCACAGTATGTCCCGACCAAATGCTCTCGTGATCGCGCATGGCACTGAGGTTGTAGAGAAGGATGACGACCGTATAGCAATGGTTGAGACAATGAGAAAGCGCTGGAAGGCACGGCTGAGGTGTACGTTCCAGGCTCATTCTGGGTCAATATTTTGTCTTGGATGAAGTACGTTCCTGTGTGGATACCCTGCGCAGGCTTAAAAGAGACGAGCGATGAGATGGAAAGTGGGTGCCACTGCTATCAAGAACCGCCATGGAGAGACACCAACGTGAGCGAGCCCATGGTGTGTACTCGTAGCTGTAGCTGATTCTGAATTGTCCAAACTCCTTGTAAGCAGCGAAATAACTCATTAAGTATTGCTATCCAAATACTGGGTCGCATGTCTCAGCTTCGCGGGGATGCCTACCGCGAGGAGGGCAGATAGCCAAAAATGTCACAGTTGTTACCTACGCAAGTGTGCAAATCACGCCGGTATCCCTCGATTCTTGACTGAGCGCTGTATCTCAGCTGCCACGGGCACGCTTCGAGAACACAGTAACTGCTCGGATGGTAGGACTGACACTAGTTTAGATGGTCTCGGCATTACATTGTTTCTTTCTTCGCCATAGGCTTTACCCAGAGGTACAGAAGCGCACTCAAGATTAGCTCATAACTGCCGATACTTCCTATAAGCTCTCCGAATTATCGCATGAAGACAATCTGCCATATATCGAGACTACCTGCAAGGAGCGCTTACGCTGACAGCCAGCTCTTCCTCTTGAAGTCACGCATAGGAGCATCGTTGACAATGAATACAATGACTTCTTGATTCTCGCGGGTTCAGAGGTAATGCAGAACACATGGTGAGCTACCAACACCAACTTGTCGTCCTGGTGAAGAGGCTGACTACGATTGCTCTACCTCAGAGCTTTATTACATGACCAGACAGATCACTCAGGCCTGGATGAGTTCAGACCTGAGCGATATATATAAGATGGACACATTAATCCCGCAGTCCGAGATCCGACCGACTGCTGCTTTCGGCGCTGGGCAAAGGCTTGTAACCAGCGATAACTTGAAGTCTAATCAACAGCTTACTAACTGGACCAGAATCTCCCAGAATCTCACCGGGATAATATTTAAGTACTCAAGTATTGTTCACCAATGTCGCGTATATTCCCCATACCTTCAACATCTGCCCTACTATAGGCCCTGATCGGTACCCAATCTCAGTTCAGCCAGAAATGACAAGCGGCGATCAGTTGTAAATTTCTATTCTGCGAACGTAGGTGCCGCACCTGATAACTTTACTTGTATTCATCCAATCCTATTCGAGCGCAAGATTACGTCTGAAGTTGCGAAGAAACTGGTCCTGCATCTGGGTCACCTGTAAGATTGACATCACAGCGATCACTGTCATGTAAGTATGTATGTCGAAAAACAGACATCATTTCAACTTACATAAATACACATTGGCCTTGGATCTCAAGGTTGCACTGGTCCGTATTCACCGTAAAGCCAATTTGTTGTTGTTTGGTGGCTTGCACTGTTTATTACATGACTCGAATGTTCACACTCGCTTTCGGCGAGATCAGACTTTGGGGCTTCTGAGCGGGCGGCTGCGTCGTCTCTCACACTACTGTGGCAGGCGCTTGGGTTCAGTTCAATTTGCGCTGTAGTCCTCTGAATGTTGCGTGACATTCCGCCCCGGTCACCCGGGACAACATGCTTCTTCGCACTGCTCGGGTACGGCACGCCCGCGCTCGACCAGATCTTCCATCCTGGAACAGGACCGAACTGAAGTCAGATGAGCACGTCACACTCGTGGGACCGTCCTGCGGAGGCAAAGACATCAGCAAAATGGGCGCCCACCATGTATAGTATTGTATAGTATTCCAAACCCTGCCCTCACTCCAAACCCCATAATCCCGGGTGACACACCTCCATACGCAAGCATAGGTCGCTTGGCCGCCCGCCAAACCTCAGCCCGCCACTACTCGCAATGCCCTCCCATATATGCGCGGCGACTATCTCCAGTGCGCGCCCACCTCCTGCACACGGTGGTAGAGTATGCAGCGATGCCAGCGTTTACAATACCCACCCACGACCGCTCGTATTCCCTGCCCATGTGGTGTATCCATGCCTGTCCTGTCGTTTTACATACCCAGGCGACGTCCATACATCTCACTTCACACCTTTCGTAGTCCATTCGGTATCAATAGTATTTGAATCCATACGCTATTACAGTTCGTGTATCCCCACCCTGTATTAGGACTAATCGTACAATTTAACATCACGAAGTGTTGTCCCTAAGTCAGCGTGAGCCTCATTCAGCTGTTAGAGTCAATCGAGTTATTAGTTGCCAGAGTCATTTGAGCATATGCAGTACTTCTGAGCATAGTTATCAGGCCAGTTCAGTCGACAGAAGCACGCCGCCTAGAGCACAAGAACAAGAGAGCCGGGAGTGTCGGATCGTAGCCAGAGAGTCGCCTAGTCCAGTCACCTAAAGCCCGCGTGACAGTTGCGAGAGCACGATAGTTCGTCAACCCCTACCACCAGCGTGTCAACTATATGTATTCTAGTTGCCTATATATGCATCTTGGACCGCATATATCGACCACTAGTGTGCATATATGCGTGCCATATCCACTTACCACTGCAACACGGTACCTGTCACATCATCATTGGCGCACTGGCGGCTAGCGACCAAGTCATCCAGCTCAGGCCCGTAACGCAACAACCATATCGTCGTGTCATTCAGCCTGAGCTGGTGTTGCATGGTGTCTGGTTGTTGGTACATCGCCAGCGACGTATTGTTCCTGGCAAGGTACTTGTCACTACGATATGTTTTAGGGCGGTATACTGTACTTACACCGATTTTCCTTTCAGGTTAGCTGCTGTCGGCAAACCCGGCAACTCGGACCTCTGCGCTCTGGCAGCTCCGCATTTTGAGGCCTTCTCTGACCGCGAGATGCAGGTGCCTGTGTGGCTGCTGGGGCACGCAGTCGCTGTGAGTTAGTCGCCTAGGCATTTACTCCAATCATCATGTAATCAGTAAGTGAGAGTGCGAGAGGGATACGGGCATATTGAGAGCAATGGGAGAGAGAGAGAGAGAGTCTAGCGTCCGCTGTTAGACTCCAGGCGCTGTGTATGCCCATTTCGCGCGGAGCTTAAATGCTATGACGCACGCGAGTCGCCCATGACGCAACGCCTAAGGTCCTCAAGGGAGGAAACTCTTCATGTATTTCCCGGCTATCTTGATCCCCCCTTTTATTTATTATGTCTATGGCTTGCGAGGCTTGCGGAAAGAAAGCTGAGCAACTTGATGTCACGTACGCTATCCACGGACGAGTACACTACTACGCAGAGGGCGACTCACGAGATCGAAGCGTTGGACAACTTGCCGCTTTTCCCGCCGGTGCATGTTAGCAAACAGCCCCGTACTAAGTGAAGCCAGTGACGGTGCGTTTTTATTCATATTTTCTCGCTATTTTGCTGAGGGGGATCTCATCAGGTTCTCGCGGCATGACATAGGTGTCATGTACTTGAGGGACAGGTGTTCAAGCGTGATTGTATCTTGTAATGCGAAGGGGAGGCATGCCATTGAACGGTTTCGAGTTCTTGATGCTCTCGTACACGGTACGGGTCTGTAGCTCGTGGCGGCCCGTGAGTGATTGCAGTAAAATATATATGAGTTGGCGAGATATGCATACAACTGGCCGCGAGGGTGTATAGTGTGTACAGGACTGTAAGCTATAAGATATCTGCCTAATGATTCCAATCACCCGGCAATATTGCCGGTGTATGGAAGGCTTTGTGTTCTATTGTAGAACCAACCCGCGCGAGCAGACGGCTCCATACCTTATCCGGCAATACATAGCTAGGACTCTTTTGCTGATGGAAGACTCGAAGGCGTGCGAGGCAATCAGATTGCTACGTGGTCTCAGAGCACAACCAGTCGCGAACTCGCCGTAGCTAAGATGTGGCCCCCCAGAGTGCTACATCAATTCGGGGTCATACCACCTATCGCGCGAGAAAGAGGGTTTCACGGAGCGTACAACAAGCTACTCAACTTCCTATTCCCCCCTGACTCCGATTTCACTGTATTCCCTCAGTATCTGCACTCTCAGACGACGAAGTCATCCGATTTCCTGATCACCGTTGATGATCCTGTCCAAGGCAAGCCTTTGCCTGCCCTGATCGTCGAGTTGAAGAAGCCCAGTGCTATCGTGAATACCTCAAGTCGGCATGCCGCTGATCAGCAGATGCGACAGCGCATGGAGGACCTAACAGGTGTGTCTCGTATTACTCAAACACCGTCGCATCAAAGACCCATACTTATCATCTACGATCAGAATACTGCCCACTCCCGACTCTATTCAGGCTCAGTGCATTTGGTACTCGAATGTGCTTTTATTATCGGAACATCGGAGATGGGCCCGCGGTCATCAAACCGCAATGCATCCCGTGGAACCCAGACATCGTCACTGATACAGCACCGAAGGAGAGATGGGATTACGATATCCTCCACCCCGATGGCGAAGAAAAGCTCCGTGAAATCGTGAACATGATACAGGAGGCGTACCGTTCGGCAAAGTAGTATTACTGTTGTGGGACGGTGATCGCTGCGAGAATCTGGATTGCGGACGCTCTGGATCCCATTCATGTTTGATGTTGTAGTGTTACAGATACATAGCTGGTCGCGAGCTGGCATGGAATCCCAAGAGAGTACGCACCATACCTCGTAGCGCGTTAATCCTGATGGCCATTGCGTCAGCACTTTGACTCCTGATGTCCCTCAACGGCATGGCTATCGGGCGTCACTCAGACAAACACGAGAGGCGATAGATGAGACGGCCTCAGCGCACATCAAGCACTCTGGTGTATCGACCAGAACTACGCTAAGTGGTTACCCCTCCTGAACATAGCCTGATCAGATTCCCGTCAGCCAGAGCATCGGTCAACGTTTCAACTACTCACGTAGCTTGACGACCTCATCCTTGTTCCTCTCCTGCCAATGCGGCACATCGATACCGAAGTAGGTGGGGAGATTGCGCCAGATCTTCAACCGTTCCTGCTCGTCCTTTCGTCGCAGGTTGAGGAGGCATTTGCTGCATAGTTCAGCTATGCCGGGACATACACCGTTGTTGACGTCGGTAAACAAAGGGTCTAATGGGCAGCAGTCGGCGATGGCTTCGTGTGTTCCTAGGCTATCCAGGATCCTGTTGAATATCGACCTGCAGCTGCCACCACTCTTCTTCTCACACGAGGAGCTATAATAGTTGCTCCATCGAAGTATCTGGAAGGTGTAGTGCACTTGCGCTTGGGATAAGGCAAGCCTGCCGGACACGCATGTCGCAGCATCAAAGGCTGCGAGACATTCGTTCCGCCCATGCTGCGTGAAGCCGTTGACCAACTTGTGGGGTTCGGACTGACAGCAAATGTAAAGAGCGAATGGGAGCATAGACAGAGTGTCGGTCAATCTGGCGAGATTAACCACCATGATGGCTTCGAAGTTGTCAAAGTCTATAGTATGGGCATCTACCCAGAAGTCGAGTGACCAGAAGTTTGGGAATACATCAGTGAAGACGGTCTTCAGATGTGCAAGGGTCTGTGCCAGCAGTTTCTCCATCTGATATTTGTGTGCCATACGAGCAAGGACGATGACGTCGGAGAGCTTGACTTCTTCGTTCTCTAGGGGGAAATAGCTGTGTCGCACATTAACGACTGCAAAGGATCAGGGCCGCGAAGCACACTTACCTGACAGAGCTGGTGCACGCATAGAACCGCAGCATATGCGTTACATCTCTAGGGTCATCAGAGATGCGCACCACCGGACATCCCTCATATGTTTCCGCCTTGTCGGGCTGGGGAAAGCTGAACAGATCTCGGAAGACGCTAGAATGCTGGGCCAAGAGCCCTCGGTACACGCGGTACGCTTTGCCTTGCGCAATCAATACAACAGTCCCAACATCATACCAGAACTCGACACTGCGCTCCAGATTTGTGTCATCTTGTCCTTCTGGCAGTGACAGCCCCTTAGAATTGTCTAGTTCCAGATCTGTTCGGGCGCGTTTCCTTCCCGCAGTTGTGATCGTCGGATCCGACATAGCAACCAACAAGTCGTGTGTCAGAGATAGAGTATGGAAGTGCGGCTAGCAAGACACTCAAAGGTGAGAGTAGTCGAGAACAACCGGAGCGAGAATGACCGTGGAGCAGTAGATTGCACTAAGTACATAGGTCGTTCTGTAGCACGTGAATTTGAAAATGACCATGCCGCAGCCGCCCTCCTCGTCGCCCAGAATGTGGCTTCAGGAATGCCACACATATCTCGCTGACCGATTTTTATGAAGCTATCTACGCCATCATCGGGACCTTTGTCACTTCGAACGATACGAATATTATGTTTGTAAAAGGTGCTACCAAACACCTCCGGCCCGGCACTACATGTATCCGTGTCTGGAAAACTTTGTCTAGCAGCACTGCGAGTCGCACTGAGTCGCACGAGAACTGTATAGATTTCCAGACATCTGTTATGGGGTATCACAACATTTTCTAAGATTAGGCTAAATCTTCTCGTGAAGACCCTCTGGTGATTCCAAGCCTCATATCTCGAGGTGAGATATTGTGAATGACTGGACAGTCAAGCTCTGAGAAGTCAATCGCTCACCGGGATAGAAGATTGTGACGGTACGTCCTCCGCGATAGCTATCTGTACAGCCAAACGTCTCCTGCGACGTCGAGCCAGGGGATTTAGGATGGCAGCAAGCAAAAGTACAATGCCATCTAGCACCTAAAGATCAAATGTCACAACGCATTCTGCTTGAAGCTTGGCTCCACTTACCACGGCTAAAGAATACGTTATACAAGCTATGAGGTCAAAGTTACCGCCCTTGAATACAAGGGAGAGGTCACTGAAAACACCGCCCAGACAGTCGATCGTCATAAACATAATTGATATGCCTTTAACTTCGCCGCGCTTGTATATCTCGTAATATTGAGGGCTTTGCGGAACTTATATTCACGCGAGCAGTTAACATGAGAATATGTGCTCACAGAAGTGCTGACGCAATAATGGCTGCAGATATGATACCAAAAGCCTTAACTGGACCGTCGTCTCCTCTACGGGTGCTCGGCTGGACGATCCGTCTGCGTTAGTAACACTGTGATGCAGCAGCGATGGTTCAACGTGCTCTAACGGCGTAAATCATGGCTGTCTCGAATGCCCCAAATAACGCCAGGGCAGTAGCTAGGAGGGTGATTGCAGTCATGTGCGAGCGCTTCTTATCATAATATTGACACTACATGCAATTTTCATTAGCTGGTGACGACCGAGCGTACAATCCTCCACGAACCTGAGCCCAAGACACGAAGCAAAGCGAACTAAAGAGTTGTGGCTGAACAATGAGAGGTATGTTGAGGTCTTGTACGACAGCATATACGCCGAGGAAGACACCTGCGACGCCCCACATGAACCTGCCGCCCTCATATTAGCATGGAGCTCAACTGGACCCCGAAGTCGTTGACACGTTACACGAGCCAGTGAGAAAGACCCTCGGTTGACTTCGTGCGCCAGCTCTTCCATATTTGTGGAACCAGCTGCACAGTCCAGCAGACTGTACCTAAATCAACAAACCTCCAAGTCAGCGCTCTACATAGGAGTTACTAGATCGTTACGATCTCACCCATGGTCCCGAGGACATTCTCTGCCGCAGAGTTGGCGGGCATTTCTTCAGGATTAACTCACGAGTAGCATACGGACGGATTGTACAGTTCGCTGACAAGAAGAATAGTGGATTTGAACTCTCAATGGTATGACCTGCGAAATACACCCACGCGCCAATTACCTCCAGGCTCCGGTCCGCGTGGGATCTTGATCAGCGCCCATCTTGGTTGTCGTCAGAGCAGGTCTATACTGCCGCACGGCGCATACTACTGGACGCGGAAGGGTTGAAGCATAATACATGAATCAGTGTGTCGGAATCCATGGCAGCATAGCAGGTATCGATGTTCAAACGAAGATGTAATGCCAGGACTTGAAAGAGGGGGGTCACGAATTTGATGAGCTTCAACTGCCAGTGAAGAAACGCATATAGATAGAACATTCCAGAGGATGGAAAGTTGCCCTAAACGGAAGCTGAACTTATCCAGTACAACCGCCTACTCCGTGAGCACCGTGCGAGCCATGCGCACACTGTGACTCATATCTCAAGACACCGAATAAACGTCACTTTGAAACGTTGTAGTGTCATTAGGTCGAAATTAGATCATGTCTAAGGGATTCCTTCGTGAGTATCTTAGCCAAATAATACCAAAAGCGAGTATCTTTCGTAGCTGGTGTGTGATAGCAGGATGTCGTCTAAAACCCGAAACTATACCCTGTTGACTTCCATTTCTAGATTAATCTCGTTTACGGCGAAGGCATCCTGCCGCGCAGCAATGCTTGGTGTGCCCGGTTCGCTCACTGTCAGCAATGGCCTAGGATGCGATCCATCTTCTGCATCTCCCGCCTCCGCAGCTGCACGTTTCCGCCGCCGCCTTGCAAGCGGGTTGAGGGTAGCAGCTAGCAATAGCACGGTGCCATCCAGCAACTTATCAGAAGGTAGCTAAGCGTGACATTACCGAGGATGGTCGACTGGGGCTCACCACTACCATCGAATACGTCACTCCAGCCGTTATGTCAAACTTGGCCTTGAACGCAAGTGATAAGTCGTTGAAGATGCCTCCCAAACAGTCCACGGTCATGAAAATCATTGAAATCCCGACAACCTCGCGGTGCTTGTGGATTTCATAATATTGCGGACTGCGTATATCTCAAGTTAGTCGAGAAAAAGAAGAAAAAATCACATTGTCAGAAGACTTACAGAAGAGCGAGAGAGATGATGATTGCACTTATGATTCCAAATGCTTCAACGGGGCCATCATTGCCTCTATTGAAACTAGGCTGTAATATTCATGAGCAGGTAGGTAGAGCGAGTCAGGACGTTCCACGCACTCGAACAGCATAGACCATGCCTGCCTCAAAGCCCCCTGTGACGGCTATAGCAGTGATTACCATGACGATGACCATGGTTCTGGAACGCTTTTTCCCATAGTATTGGCACTGCGTGTGATATTCAACACAACATTCGCGCTTCTGCCGAGAGACGTTACTCACTTGTCCCCATGAAACAAACGAGAGGACGCCAAACAATTGCGGCTGCAAAATCAGGGGGATATTGAGGTCCTGCACGATTGAATATACACCGAGGAATGCTCCAGAGATTCCCCACATGAGCCTTTGTGAAGCATCAGTAAGTAGCTTAAGTGATATTCAGGCGATGACTCACAACAGCCAATGCGATAGGCCCTCAGTCGACTTGTCACGCCAACTCTTCCAGATCTGTGGAATGAGTTGCACAGTCCAGCAAATCGTGCCTGCAGCGATACAGGATCAATGATGTGTCTTGTTCTTGAGGGAGACGAGTGATAGAGAGAGCTGAGGTCCCCGTCTGGTTTCGAAACTCACCAATCGTGCCCAATGCATTCTCCGCGGCTGGGTTGGCGGGCATGTCTCGCAACCTAATGGCGAGACGATACACAGAAAGTACTAACGCCCCCTGGACGATTTGTAAGGTATAGCGTTAAGTGGTCGTCATAGAGGACATGAAAAATGTGGTCAGACGACCTGGGGAGGTGCTCGTCCTCGCCACCAAGCCTAACATTACAAAGTTTAGGCAGCCAATCAACAGCCGCAAAACCGAGATCTAGATCGGGCGACACTAGATCTCTCTTCCATTCCCACTCGTAACGTAAAAGCTCTCGTCAGCTGGGACCGGAGTGAAATTGCTCAAATACGACAATTTTTCTCGTTGGTGTAATGACGAGCTTGTTCGATAAATGACCCCAGTATGCGCAGGCCGCAGCGAGAGAAGCGAACTGCGATGACTCCACTCAATGAACTCTATGGCCGTTGTGTGCGCCTCGACGAACGGCCGATGAACTACGGCGAAGTCCTATATCATTTCCAGCGCTGAATTGACAGATATCATACGAGTCGTTGGTACGGAAGTGTCGCGGAATCTCACCACAGGTCCCGTGTCAGAGGAGATGGCTATTGGTCCCACGACGAATAGTATGGGTCAACTAAGTAGCAGAGTCATCTAGGGACCTCTATTGTGACGGCATGTTTGATGAGCACGGTCCGTCCATAGGTATCGCTGTTAACAAGGTATCACAATGTAGTGTCAGGACATCGCTGGGGTGCCCGGAAGCATCAGCGACACTTAACGGAGATAGAGCTCAATGGTGCTTGCGTGCGCAATACTCACCAATCATACAACGCTTCAATGAGAAACACACAGCCTCAGGTGATCCTGACAGGTATCATCCCTCCGTCTCAGAATCTGTCACTTGCTGTGGGGGTACTGAACCTGAGACGGGCTGAAACCGTTCATACAACGCGCGTTTCCGCTGAGATTCTCGTAAGTCTTCTTCACGCTGCCGCATCTTCTCACGACGTCTTTCATCGTCTCGCAAGACACCTTGGTACATGGTCTATATTTATCAGACAAAAATGCATCTCATAAGACAACCATATACTCAAAATAGCGGGCAAGACTTACCTCCCGCTCTTGTTGCTGCATGTAGTGTACCCCCCAAACGATACCGGCCGAGAGTATGATAGAACTGGCGAACGTTATCTTTGCGACTCGGGACATATTGATGAGACACGCAAAGCTATGTCTAACACAGATTCAATAGTCGCACGTAAGCAGAGTGGTCAGGGCAAATATTGGTTCAGTCGCTTGTGCAAGTTGATGAGAGTGAGTATGCCACGCAGTGAAAGGGAAGCGCACAAGCACTTGCTTCCCAGGCGTCCTTCTATGCTGACTAATCCTTGCTTTGACTATGAGGGTTTCCACGAACACAAGAACCCGCGATATGTACAACACTGATCCCGATTGCGAGACTGCATGCCACTCACCAGACTGATTCCATGGAGATCACTTCATGAAAGTATCCGGTAGGAACATACCATTGCTCGGAGGACTGTAGAAATAGAATTGAAATACATTTCTTGCGGACTCACAGACGCTACGTAGGTGAAGTACTTAACAAACGAAGAGGAACAATAGGTGTGGTATGTTCCTTTGAGACATCGAGGTCAATGTGGATAGCTCAGCTACAACGCTCGTGGCAAGGGGGTATACAGAGATAAGACATCGAATACAGAAAAGTCGCTTGGACATGCAGATCGGCGCAGGCGGCCGCAGTGTCATCTGTCAGGTACGTGGTTGATTAGCTAGGTATCTGCGGATATGAAAGGCGTGGAGTTACTTACATTATACACAGATACGAAGATGACCACCAATGGGCCCGTCCCTCGAATGCTATCGTCAAGCCGAGGTCACCTCTACTAGCCGACCCCCCATGATCCACCGGGCCGACATACTCTCCGCGCCCTCATGGAGTTGTGCTGAGGAGAACCGCTCATTCTTGAGCTCGATGCTATAATGATACGCAATGAGTTCCTCGCGCGGAATTGGCGCCTCGATTCTTCTGGTCTCGACTGCTGCAGCAGTGTCGGCTTCTTGACCTGGTCCTGCGGCTGTCATTCCATCTGTCGACGAAGGGAACCTCTTCTGGGAGTCTGCTATGATGCTAGCTGCGGCCCTGGAGAACGCGCCGATGTCCTTAGTTTCTCGCGCGTTCCGAGCGTTCTGAAGCGCGCGGTCGGCATCCGAGACGCTAGGGAAGATGATTTCTGGGGTTGCTGTTTGCGCCACTGGCGTCGTGGTTTGCGTCGCGAGAGGTGCAAGGTCTGCCCCTGAAGCATCGACGGCCGTGGTGTTGGGTAGCCGTGAATTGAGATCGTGGCTTGTGGCTTGCACGGCACAGCACTTGTCGGCTCGAAGTGTCCTGCAAGGTGGCCGAGGAGCCTGGGCGAACCTCGAAGGAACAGGCATAGTGGCATCGTAACGGCGAGCTTTCATTGCCGCGAACCACATCGATAGCTCCGCTCGCTCTCCTGTAACATTGGTTGAGACTAGCATGGCGTGTGCAAGTATAAGGTGCGGCGAGGTGATAGTCAGGAGTGGCCCTTGCTAATGAATGGTGGTCGCGTACAAGGCTTTAAGTATCGGAAAACCCATCACGTGCAGATGCGGCCACAGGAGGCCCAAGCAAGCGGGAGAAATTGAACCGACGCGTCCGCAACTTCCTTCGACGGCATGGCAGTTCTTGTGCCATGATGGCGATTGACTGCCGCTCATGGAACAATAGTTTGCCACTCCCCCGGCAGCCGCGAGTGATCACGCTCGCTCGACCGACGACGACGATAAGCTTCATGGTACAACCGCTACTGTGACCGATCCTGGCTCGGAAGATACGCCCGCTGGGCTGACGCGGTGATGGGGCCACCGGTATGATGGCGCGCTGAAGGTTGGACATAGAGCAAGCTCTCATATTGCGACGTGCCAGCAATGTTCTGCCGCCGTGCATGAAGCTATACGATTGTATTAGTCTTCTGCGGTAGCTGTCGCGACTTGGTAGGTTCAGATTGATTAATTCTGGAGCCCACAAAGAATATCAATAACACAGAAGTGTTGCGGATGAACATGCAAGCTCATTTCTGGGACAGCCGGGTGTCCTAGCCGAGGTCGCTTCATCCCCAGTGGCATTGTTCAACACGACATTTTCTGGTCGAGCAGACATAACTATCAACCGCAGCACTATTACATTGGCCAAGCACCGTTACAAACTAAGTATCCCGTCTCAAACAACTTCAGGACCGTCCATTTAGATCGATGCGGTGCGTATTCGAGCACTACAATGTCAGACTCACTATGACATCCCGGAATATTAGCCATTTGCTCGACAAACGACAGATTGTAACTCACATCATTGTCTGAATCCGAGCTCTGGGAACGGGCTTGTGTGGGCTTCCATCCACCGCTGCCACTGCGCTCATCCTCCGAGCTGTCCTCTGGCTCTTCATCAGACTCATCCTTCGCGCTTCCAGGGCCATCGCTGCGCGAGTCTTCATCATCTGAGTCCATATCAGCTCCTCTATGGTCACTCTTTACATCGTCTACCTCCGAATCGCTCCCCGTCCTCGACCCTTTATCATCCCCGGATCCATCGACCGCCGAAGCCTTGTCAGAATTGTCCTTCTGGAGATCCTCATCAGAGTCCACAGATCCCCCTCCGTCACTGCCTTCATACTCCGACTCATGATCCCGATCGCTATCATTGTCTTCTGAATGCTCCTCATCGGAGTCAGAAGCACCTGCATCATCGGAGTCGCTTGCGTCGTCGTGTGCCTCGTTCACTTTGACAGCTGTGCTGGTGCGATAATCATCATCGTCCGAGTCGGTCTCGTTGGCCTGACTATCGTCGTCATCTTCATCCGAATCGAAGCGTCCCCTCGTTTTGCTGCTGCGTTCTTTCCTGTCTGAGAGCTCGTTGTCCTCTGACTGGACATCCATCTCAGCCTCAGTGTCACTGCTGTGACGGCCATCATCGTCACTTTGCTCATTGTCGCTATGCAAACCTTCATCGTCGCTCCCATCTCCCTCCTCTTCATCTCCCTCTTCCTCTCCACTTCCGTCTTTATCTTCCTCTTCTTCTCCAGACTCTTCCTGTACATCCTCGTCATCCGTGTAGGAGTCATCCGGAGCGGAATCCGCGGACGGCGTCACCGGTTGTTCCACTGTTTTCGAATTGCTCCTACTACTCGTGCCCTTCACCTTCAGACGAAGTACTGGACCCCTGGCGCGTAGGCTGACGAGCTTGTATAAGGGGTAGCAGATGACGTCTCCCGTCTTGCCCGATCCATGGCGACACTTGAAGTCACCAGCCTCGTGGCTTGTCTTCCACTGCATCTTCGTCTTGCCACCCACTAGTCCAGCGTGGGTCTTGCCATCAAGGCTGATCTCGACTTCACTGCTCTGCTTAGGTGCGAGGAGGCGGGCGTAGGAGTGGCAGGTGTAGACCTCGGAGATGACGACCTGCTCCTTCCAATCTTCTCTCGAAGTCAGCAGCGCCTTCAGCCGACCTGGGTATTTGATGCTCTCAAGGCGAGGCTTCAGCATAACGAGGACCGCGCCGTGGCTGCTTGCTATCTTGAAGCTCTTCTTGATGCCCACTCCCACCAGCGGCGCGGCCCCACTGCATCCACAGAGCTCAATCTACAAGAAGGGACGCGAATGAAAAGGCCACACGCACACTTTCGCTTGAGCCGATCCACTGATCTCCTTTGTCTTGACAGACTGTATCCAGCGGATGCTATCCTCTCCCGTTTTCGTTGTCTCAATTCCATACTGGGCTGCTAGACCTTCATCGAAGATGTTGCCGTCGGCGACGAAGGATCCGTCCTTCTGCAGGTATCCGTAGTCGCCGATCTACGAGTCTCTTTCAGCAACGGAACTCATGCAAAGCGGCCCGACAGTGATATTTGTTCGTCTTTGATCGGCTGCCAGTGCTCGAGGCTCCTGCTCACCTTGACAGCCTTCAACGGGTCCCAGTTCGCGTAACAGTTACTAGCTTCGAAGATGAGGTCGACATACTTGTTCTCGGGGCCTTTGCGTAGCCAGCGATCCCACACGCTCATGCTGGTAGGTAATCGAGGGAAATTGAGCTACGACTCGAGGAACGGGTGTGTGCCTGATTATATGCGCATCAGTGAGGAAGGGACACCTCCCGAGACCTCAAGGGCAACAGCCGTCAGACTGTTACGGGATCCCGAGGAAAGCAGGGACACTGTACTAGCCCATCTAGGGCAACTGGGGGCTGCACAGCCGCCATCTGCACCGGATAGATCAAGGTCTCAGGGCAAAGACGCTCGAGTCCCATCGGGAAGCAGTGATACACACTTCCCGAGCATTGATGGAACCAACGATCCGCGAAGGACGCAGCTGACTGAGTTGCAGGAGCCACATGCATTGCTTACGTGAGAGCGTACAAGAAGACATTCTATACTTCGACCGGGACATGGATGACCGATCGCAGGCTTGGTTACCAGGGCGCCCTCCTCACGCAGACCTCGCCAGCTCGCCGCACCCAC
Organism: Gelatoporia subvermispora B; assembly: GCA_000320605.2. NCBI lineage: Eukaryota > Fungi > Basidiomycota > Agaricomycetes > Polyporales > Gelatoporiaceae > Gelatoporia > Gelatoporia subvermispora. The sequence continues at coordinate 1,194,109 of KB445794.1, forward strand.
ATCGTTGTCGATCTATGATATATGTCGTCTCCGGGATCTTTCTCCGCAAAGAATGTGCTCCATGTGATCGTCTTGAGGGAGTCAAGATATGTCGCCACAATTCTGCTAGCCGAAACTTCTCGGATGCGAACTTTGTGCGCATGCTCTTGAGCACATTTGTGGCAGTATTCAGGTCCCGAGGGAATCTGACAGCCTTCGACTTGGCTTTCGTCGAGTTCCGCATGCAGGATATGTTCGTAAAACATGTCCAAATCCGATAGGAACACGCCGAGGTATAGATGTTCCAAATTCTGCAACGGCAGGAGGGCGCTTCCGTACGCTTCCTGATAGAGATGAATTAACACATTTGCGCGAGGCTCTTTATAATGAATATTGGAGAAGTACCGCGAGGTCTTCAGCTGTCTGATACACGTCCGGTAGAGGCGAATGAACAGTGCAGCTCCCGGATTCCTCGTAACATGCCCAGCAACATTCTTCATCCAGGCGTTCAATGCAAGTCAGCTCAAGGGACCGGAGGCCAGGGAATGCGGAAGCAATGAGGCTCAGCAAGGAAGTATCGATTCGAGGCAGGAAAGAGAATTTAAGTCGAGTAAGACCGCGAGTGACGTGCTTGACAATACTTTTGACACGGTCCGATTGTGTTCCGAGGCCGTCGTTGAAAAAGTCGATCTCCAAAACCTGCAAGTCTTGGAAGTAGCGCAAGTAGAAGCAATGTCCAGTGAGGGTCGAGGAATAGCACTCGAGTTGACTGAATATATGCGCATATATGCGTCAGATCGAATGCCTGTCCTCGTCTACAAACTTCACGGCAGTATTAACACGAACCGAGTCCACGAAAACATCCCAGGTATTTTGCAGCAATTCGTCCAGTGTTTGTTTGAGCGCGCATATAGCCGAACGAAGAAACGTCGAAAGGCAATTTGACGAAATTGGTACGAGACAAGCGCGAAATTGGCGATTGAGTGGAAAGCATGTTTATCAGCGAGCATGGCAGCAAGAATCTCATCTAGGATTTCCGAGGGAAATTTGCACTTGTTTAACAAAAGCAGGTGCAGATGAAGACGGAGAGTCAGCTTGAATGTGTTTCCTTCTGCTACCATCGACTGACTTACCACTGGCGAATTGTATTTACGAAGATATCTGTGTGATTTGGGAGAAGCGATAGGCCTACTTTGAATAGATGGCATTGTTGGCCGCTAATTTACTTGGATTATCGTGTTCAATCGCTGTTTGAAGTCAGTTCGCGAGTGGTCGCTCGAAGGCCTTAGGTGGGCTACTGGATTGGAAGCAGTCCCCGCACGTCAAACGCACGTGGCTCCATCCTTAATAGATGCATGACACGACTGCCCGATAATGACCGCAAATGGATGTGAAGGGCTCGCGCCCCATCTCTCTAAACAGCATCAGTCAGTTTGTGAGAAGTGTAACCAGGATAATTGTCCGTTCGAGGCCAGAAGTACAACCAAAATACATGGTGCGTATCCAAAGCAACAATGAATTGTGAATGAATGCGGGGGAGCGACATGCAAGGGAAAACCCAGTATGTCGAGTTGAGGATGGAGGGTCATATGGAGAGGAAGAAAACACAACAGTGTAGGAATACAGGAGAGTCCGAGATCATCGCAGTCGAGTAACAGACTTTGCGTCCAATGGCATGCCTATACATTGGGCTTAGCCAGCCGCACAGGGGAAGCGAGTAACGAGACGAACCTGAAGGATCAATGCCATTCTCCGCAAAGATGCGGTTCTGGCGAATCAACCTCGCTTGATCAAAGCTGTAAAGAGGATGCATGAATAGAAGCGTCTTCTCGAAAGCTCAAGAGTCCTTACTTTACTCGTTCCCGACGCATAATCTCCAAAACCTCCTGGGTCCCCTGCTCGTCAAGACCAGCCCTCGAATCCCCATCCCGGATGTTCGCCTCAATATCAAAGTTGCCCGACGTCAATCCTGCATCGGCTTGTGCAGTGAAGGTCGTTAAAGGGGCGTAATGGTTGAGGCTAGGGAAGAACGACTTGACGGGATTGGGGACGTAGGGGACGAGCACGGCACGGTATCGGAATGTCACTGTAAATGGCAGATATTGTCGGGAGTTCAGCATCTGCCACAACTACTCATACCAAGCATGAAGACTTACACATTACCAGTAATGTTGACAGGGCGAACACGGACAACCAGAACAACATCTTGGACGTACGCTTAAAGGTGGGTCGTTGCCTCCGGCGCTACGCCGCGCCGGCCAAGCGACCGTGCACAGCCCGACAGCTTCCGCGCGTGGTCAGATACATTCTCACCACCAACATACAAGGCCTCCGTTCAACAAGGCCTGCGACGCTCTCGCCTACATACTCAACAAGGATCTCGTCGAGGCGAAGGTCTCATACGTGCCAGTCCTCTGAATACACCCTTGTTAACCTTGTCTACTGCTCCGGAGCTTCGCCGTGCCTGCGTTCACGGTTGGTCACATCTTACGATACTACCGGCGGTCGCGCAGCAGCCGTTTTCCATAGCCACACAAATTGGGCGAGTAGAATCTCTCACCCAGTCATCCCTTTCGTCCTCAGTTGCTGCGACTTGGTGCTTGGTGCAGACCCTTGAACCTCTCTCAGATACGGGCTCATCGGAGCGACTCATAACGCCCCTGCATCCTTGTGTCATCCTGCCGGTGAACTGACTCAACAACTCATCCCCGTGCAAGACATCCACCGTCGACATTTTCTCCGTTGACTCTGCATTGTCTATGCGCAGTGGCGGGTGTGTGCCGACAGCCCCTCTCTGTCTGCGACCCTGACAACACGCGCCGCGATCAGGGACGTTGGGGTCTGGAGCCAACTGTTGGCTCAAGCAATATATGCATCTATGTGTTGTGCAGACATGCTTCTTGCATGAGGCTGCGTTGGATAGCGGGACGGTACTGGTTGGTGTCTTCGTGAGTGCAATAGTTCCTGAAAGTAGAGGTGTCGGGAAAGCCTCACGTACAAGTCACATGTACGCGACGGCCGAACGTACTGCCTTGGTGAGGCGAGAGGGGTCAGAGGTCGCGCGGATGGCTGGTGATATTCGGTAGCCCTGTGGCCAGTCGCTGCCCAGCGGGAACTATGGAAGCAGAAGAAGATAGAGCAGGCTGTGCATCTCTGCATGATATCCTCCCCGGCCCATACGCACTCACCTGGCTCCCAGTCGATACGGTGTGCGCGTATTATGCGTATTTGGCGACCCATATTGTCGTACTTCGAGTAGTGAATTCCTCGGTCGCGAAAGGCAAAGGGTTTCAAATTCATATGTTCAATCATTCCACTGTTCGCGCATGCATGCTCCTTATTCAGAACGGACTAATCATGCAATTTCACATGATGGGACAACGTGATTTTCATCGACAGGCTCGCCAAGTACTCCATTACCCGTCAAGGCTAGCTGCACTTCGAATACGAGATGCGCAGTTGGCCACCTTTGTCAGGTACCGGCAGTTCTCTGTAAATGCTTGCTCCCCACGCTCCCCACGAAAGTCAACGCTTGACCTGACGCGCATGATCCGGCGGACCGTGGCAGCAGAGCCATCTGGATGCTCATCGACATGTCAACGTGAAAGCCTATTGCGGTCCATATCCTCCGAGGTAGAGCCAGCCAGCGCCGCGCTCTTCCACAATTCTTGCGCGATTTTGAACGTTACACGCGCGTTCGCCGATCAACGGGGACGGAGAGCAAGAAGGTTGCTCTATCTGCTCAGGCACCATTATTACACCTCCACTCAGACAACTATCGTTGTATCCGGATACATTAATAATCTGTCACCGCCGGGGAGCACAGCTGGATGACTTCTTGATGTTCCCCGAGGTGCGTGCTTCTGTCCGAGGGCACTTGTCTACCGCATCCGGCAACACGCGCCAGTGATCGACGCGCCACGAATGGTGAGCACCAAGCTGTGGCCGCCATCATCGTGTTCTCGGGCTCGGGTTCGTCAACGGAGTGCCTGGCACAAAGAGTTGTGCATCGACAATGGCGGCCTACAATGGCGGCGGAACACTCTTTTTGGCAGGACAGCCCGGTGCCGAACCCATGCCCGAAGACCAGGCCCTGGCCCGAGCGGCGGGCAGCGGCTGATTATCCCGAGAAACTCGGAGTTGGTCGTTTTCCCGGTAACGGCTTTCCACGATGTTATGGTGCGTTCACGATACCTCGTTGTCTATGACGATGCTTAACTCGTGGCGTCCGGCAGTATACAGGCATTTTCTACGACACCGAACGTTCTGGATGTGTTGGCCCTGACAAGAGTACGTGAGGCGCCCGCAGATCCAGGGATCCCCGCAGGCCTTGGGGCGCCCGATATGGAAGTCTCGCAGTAAATCAAGCAGGAGCGCAATTGACAATCCTCGGCGACAGGCCTGCCACCGGCTGTGGCTCAATCTGTTGTCTGCCTGGCTCGGCTTCGAGGCTGCATGATCTACTCGAACATAGATACTGGCCCGGCGCCAAATGGGCATATATTTACGTGCCCACTTCGTCCAGAATCCTCCATCCCTCACCTTCTCCTCCTCATTCCCGATGTCTTCTCCCGAGCCAACCACGGGGGGTCCGGCCAAGAAGTCCGGAAGGGGCAGCGCCTTCTGGCTCTCCTTCATCGCCGTCCTCTCCTCCATTTTCCTAAGTGCTATGGACTTGACTGGTGTTTCGACCATCCTTCCGACAGTCACAGCGGACCTCAATGGCGGTGACAAATACACCTGGATTGGTTCAGCGTATGCGCTGGCTAGTACTGCAATCTTGCCATTGACGGGTGGTCTGGCCGATATTTTCGGACGGAAGCCTGTTATGCTGGTCGCTATCGTCCTGTTCGCACTCGGTAGTGCACTTGCTGGTGCGGCACAAAATATTAACATGTTGATCGCTGCACGAAGTAAGCATACTTTCTGAGTGTCTGTATCTTCATTATTAAGTCTGGAATAGCTATCCAGGGTATTGGTGGTGGTAGCATTACCAACATGACCAGTATCATCATCTCGGATCTCGTGCCCCTCGCGGAACGTGGACTGTTCCAGGGTATCCTCGGTCTGACATGGTCCCTCGCCTCGGGTATTGGCCCTCCGATTGTAGGTCGAATGCGAACATCATTGTCACACAAAGCTAACGCTGCGATTTCTACAGGGTGGTGCCCTCGCTGAGAAGGCCTCGTGGCGTTGGCTCTTCTACATCAACTTGCCCATCACCGGTATCGCATTCACCCTCGTCTTGCTCTTCCTGCGTGTCCGTACGCCTCCGGGCACGTTCCAGGAGAAGGTCAGACGGGTCGACTGGTAGTAAGCACCTAGTCTTCTTGGGCTACACTTCGTTTGAGTGACATCATCTCCTCAGCGGTAACCTGATCATCATTGCTGGCACGACCGTCGCCGTGCTCGGCCTCACCTGGGCTGGTGGTCGCTACTCCTGGGATTCCTCCCACGTTCTTCCACCACTCATCCTTGGTCTCATTACCATCGGCATCTGGGTCATCTACGAGCTCCGTGTTCCTCCCAATCCCACCATTCCCTTCAAGCTTCTTGCGAACCGCACCACTGTTGCGGGATACCTCGGCACATTTGCGCACGGTATCACGAGTATCTCACTCATCTGTCAGTATTTCCTAATTCCAGATGTAGTGTAATACTGATCGATCATTACCAGACTACCTCCCCGTCTATTTCCAGGCGTGTCTTGGTGCAAGCCCGATCCGCTCTGGTGTTGACATGTTGGCGACTGCGCTGGTCATTGCACCCTTTGCGCTGCTTTGTGGTGTCGTGGTCAAGAGCACCAAGAAGTACAGACCTACTAACTACCTTGGTTGGGTCCTGTCTGTCGTTGGCTTTGGTGTCTTGAGTCTGCTCAAGGCGGACAGCTCAACCGGCAAGTGGGTTGGCTATCAATTCCTCGTCTCGGCTGGTCAAGGTCTCATCGTGAGTACACGTCACATAACAGTCTATGGGCAAAGGCTGATTGATGTCCCAGTTCTCGGCGACGATCTTCCCTGTGCTTGCGCCCGTGCCAGTCACCATGGCTGCGCCCGCGCTGGCATTCTTCGCCTTCACTCGTGCATTCGCTCAGGTACGATAGACCATCCCCACGTCCCCGAAGCTGCATTGGCTGATGACTTCCACAGACATGGGGTCTCACCATTTCCTCCACAATTCTGCAGAATCAACTGCAGAAGAATCTCCCGGTCGCGTTCACTTCGATGTTCCCCGACGGTCAGGAGCTCGCCTTTGCCGCGATTCCGACGATTGGCAACCTTCCTGAGCCTCTCCGCTCTGAAGTCCGGGCGTCGTTCGCGAAGAGCATGTCGATCATCTGGAAGAGCATGATCGGCCTCTGCGCTATAGGATTCATTTCATTGATCCTGCTGCAGGAGGTCGAGATGAAGGTCGAGAAGGACAACACATTCGGCCTCCACAACGAAGGCAGCGAGCCTGGCTCGTCGACGGCCTCGACCATCCAAGGCGAGCATGTCTCGACACCGACTGCGGAGAAGGCTACGGTGTAGATGAAATTACCTCGCTATACGAAAGTGCCTTATATTACACGCTCAGACTAATTTTTGGTCGCATTTGCACTGTCACGAACTCATGTACATAGACTGGGGTCATCTGGTCATAATTCACGATTTTTACGCTTTCATCGTTAGTGACTAGTGTGTACACGTGGTAGCGGTATCGTAAAGGCGAATCAGCTTTCTTTGACCTATGTATGTTGATCTCTTCCTGCTGGATAATAACATGGGCTCAGCTGACGTTACCTGAGTGGATCGAAAATTTCGATATTTCCAGTGGCGAAGTCGAAATGAGTTGCAGAACGTGTATCCCATGCCTTTCCAGGTTCAAATAGCGCGATAGAAGGGTGTCACTGTGAGCCCATCAGCCTCAAAAAGTCGTATGGGTCAAATTGCACCTTCCTGTCACCTCCGAGCCTTACAAGAGTCTCAGAAGATTCGAATCCCTGACCACAAATTCGCAGCCCTTTGCCGCCACCGACGCGCCACTCACGTGCTGACGCGTCTCGAGCGGGCGCCTGTTCCACCTCACCGCGGGCGTCTGCTCTCCCCACGCCAGGTTGCGTACTACGCGGAAGTCCACGACTCTAACAACACCCTAGCAGCCGATCTCTTCTCGCTGTCCCTGGTATCACTCCATCAGCCCTGCTCTGCTCTTCCATAAATCCTGACTGCCTCGCGTCGTATCACAACCACGATAAAATGCTCGGCACCCTCCTGTTCGCGCTCGCGACCCTTGCGCTCTTACATGGTCAGCTCCGTCCGTCATTCATTCTCTCTCTGGGGTGCTGACGCATTCATTTGCAACCTGATTGCTTCACTTCACGAACAACTTCACGTCCCCACTCGGGCTGTTGTCGTCACCATCGCGACTTGCAGCGGCATACTCGACCTATGAACGTTAGTCCCGCCGGCTGTCATTGCATGCGCGTGTGCACTTTCGCGAGTCTTGGCTCACATGCTTCCGGCGTGGTGCAGACCTGTCTTACCTGAAAGCTCTGGGGCGGCCGGAAGGCGCGCTTCCACCCGACGTGAGTCCTGTGTACTGCGTGGCGAGGGCATGCCCATACGGATCATGTTGACATCTTGAATGCAGATTGTCCTCGAGGCTATTGGCGCGCTCGTCCTGGCGATTGTGGGTGCGACCCTGCGGACACCTGCGTTGCGCGAGATTATGTGGCGGAGCGAAATGAAGCGCAAGTGCGTGTGGAGTTCGAGTCTGAATGAAGGGGATCCTCAGGACTGATGTTTCGCCGGCACGTTACAGATCCGTAGAAGACGATCCGCGCATGTCATTCGCGTTGTTCGCACAGCGTGCAGGTATACAGATTGCACCGCAGTCCGAGAAGGGGGGGATAGCGAAGCGCTCGTGAGGCAACCCCAGTGGTGCGTAGTTGCAGAGCTAACCGTGAGTTTGCGCGACTGAAGGAGTCTAATATCTTAGCCTATTGAATGGAGTATACCATTGCATCTACGATATATGATGGGGGGTATGCAGAGCAGGCGCATGTACAGTATATTGCAAGAGTAACATGGAAGAGGTATACTGGACGAAGTCAGGTCTCCTTTCTTGCCTTTTTGTCCGTATACGCCTTCAACCTGCATGAACACGGTCAGACCATCGCACAATGTGGCATTCGCTTGAGCAACGCACCGCTTGTAATCCCTGTCCAACTTGTTTTTGTCCACCTCCGGCTTCCCTTCCCCCTTCTCCTGCTTTTTCTTTCCCTTCTTGTCGCGCCACTTCTGCGACTTGTCTGCCGCTTTGTCCGCTTCGAGGAGATCCCGGATAGACGGGATGGCGGACGACGCAAGTGGCTGCAGCCGCATCGGCCGCTCCTCTTCCTCCTCGCCGTCCGAGTACTGCTCGTCGGGCGGCCGCGCACGGACCTCGGCTGGCGGCGGTGAGCGGGATTGGGATTTGCTAGGCTTTGGTGCGAGCTCGGAAGGCACTGAGCCGGCTTTGGGCGGGGACGCGCGATCGTCTTCCTCGACGTCGACCCATCGTACGCGGGGTGCTGGCGCTTGCGCGTCGGGTCGTTCCTCCCCTTCCTCCTGCTCCTCCGCCCGCATCTCTCGATCGCTCTCCGAGCTTTCATCGTCATCCCCAATGTCGACACCCGTGTAGTCTCCTGCGTCGGCGAAGATGTCGAAGCTCTCGTCGAGCGGCTCTAGTTCTGGTTCGGGCGCTTTGGCTGCAGGGGGTTTGGACGGACCCGCCTCGGGCGTGGCAGAGGCTGCAGCTTCAGCTGCTTGGGCAGACATAGTCAAGGGCTGCTCCCCACCAGGCTTCGCATCCGCCTTGCGTTTCTTCTCGCCCTTCTCCTTCGCCTTGACCTTCTTGACCTTCTTCTCCCCGCCGATGGGCTTGAAACCAATTGGCCTGAACTTCCCCGCCTTCTTTGCCTCCTCGAGCGCGACATCCGCGCCTTTCAGCACGACCGGCTCGGGCGTCGTGTCGGCCTTGTCGCCCGTCTTGGCACGTTTGTTCTTGATGGCGGCGAGGATCTCTTCGCGTGTACGCTTGCGTGGAGCGCTGGCCGACGTGTCTGTGACTGTGGGGGAGGAGGCGGAGGGTGCTGCAGCCTCGCGAAAAGCGAGTTCGAGAGACTCGTCCTCCTCGACAGCGGTCGACGCGGCGAGCCGCGCGCGGGACTGTTCGAGCAGAGAGAGATCGAGGCCTTTGACGAGCACAGTGTGTGTGCTGTCGCCGCCGAGGTACTGGCGCTGCTCCTCTATCTGCGTGCGTCATGAATCATGATTGAAACGCGAGACTAGACGGGCGGGACACGACATACTGTCTTCGGATCGGCAGTGGAGGCGGCGCGCCGCTCAAAGTCCTCGGCGATAGCTTCGACCTGGGTATCATTGGCATCTCAGAGCAGTCGCAGAATGATCTCGGTGGCGGACAGACCTCGGCATAGTCGTTGTTCACGCCCAGACGCCGCTCGGAGGCGCGGTCGCGGTACGGGCCCGCATCGGCGGCCTTCTTCTTGATCGTGCGCGGCTTGAAAGCGGGCTGGCCGGCGCCGACGGCCTTTCTGGGTGCACAAATGTATCAGCTGCGGGCTGTGACAAGCATGAGAGTGATCGGGGGATAGGAGACGTACGCCTTCGACTTGGAGGTAGATGTGGCGAGGCGGGTCGGGGTGCCCCCGGCAGGCGCGCGAGGCGTCTGGAGGAGCTTGCGAAAGGAGTCCTGGAGACGAGGAGAGTCAGACAGGGTCGTTCATCAGTCAACGATGAATTGGACGGCGGACTTGATCCATTGTAGCCCGAGAGACCGATGACCGAGTCGCCAACGGTGGTCAGGGTGCCGCGGGTTTGTATTGGTACAGTATGGGACAGCAGTACACCGACGTCGAGTCACAGAGAGTATTGCGGGTTGTCCTGATTCCCTCCCGGTTTGTTTGGTGCAGGCGTTGAGGTAGATACCCGTGGTGGTCGCGTCCGAAGGTAGCGGACGACGCAGAGACTCGAAGTGCAAGTCGCGCGCTGGACTGGCCGATCCATTCGTGCCCGATCCAGTTGCCAAAACGGGACGAGTGCTTTACCACGTGTATGCAGGGGCACTACATCACGTGACGAACACCACCATTAGCGTGTCGCAGCCGAGGCGTTCGCGTCAGAGCCAGGAGACGCCCGTTGACGCACTGCAGTGCGCTGACGCTCAGTCCGAACGGCACCAACGGCCAGCTCCTTTTAGTTCCGACGATTCGTCCTCTTCGCTCGTAACGCGTCTGACACCCCACACTCCCCAACATCATCTGTCCTCCGTCCCTCCCCGCACATATTCTATTCCTCACGTCGCGACCCCGAGCAGTCGGACAAGATATATAGATTCCGAGGCAGCCCCCCGCGTCTGCTCGTGCCGTCATGTCTTCCACGCAGACCGCCACTAGGTGCGTCTCCTGCTGCGTCGCGTTTGCATCAGGGCTGACAATCATCTCGTCTCCAGAGCCCCCCTCACCGACGAAGCTCGCAACAAGGATATCCCCCCGCAAATGGACCGCGGGCCCAGCGTCACAGGCTTCCAAACCTCCGAGGGCACCCTCTATGTCTCAAAACCCTTCCGCTCCTCCGAGACGCAGAAGCTGCGCGCAATGATCACGTTTCAACCGCGCAAGTCGCATTTCGATATCAATAACGAGTCTTCCAACGTGAACGAGTTCCGCGTGAGTGTCTCCTAATGTTGATACCCGCATGTGTACCGACAATGCTATGACAGGGTTTCTTCTCGCTATTTTGGATATCCATGTTTCTTCTCGCCGTCCGCACGTACATCACCAGCTTCGAGAAGAATGGCTATGCGCTCGAGCTTGCGTTCGCCAAGATGTTCTCGCGCGACGCGATGGGCCTCGCCATGGCGGACGCCGTCCTTGTCTTGAGCACAGGTATATGCGTGCCGTTCGCCAAAGCGATCAGTAACGGATGGATCAACTACTACTACACCGGTCTCATACTTCAACACGCTTGGCAGACCATGGTCCTCTTCATCGCTATCACCTGGACATTCAATCGGTGAGCGATACACGATGTGATCCGTCTGACTGGACTCACACTTCCTGCAGCCATTGGCCTTGGGTACAGTCGGGATTCCTCACGCTCCACACCCTGGTGAGTGACTTGCAGCGCCACTACGATTCGAAGCTCATTACTTATATACGTCATAGGTAATGATCATGAAGATGCATTCATACATGAGCACAATTGGACAGCTTCAGTCCGTCCGCGTGGAGGCCGATCAGGTCTTCGCACAGCTGCGCCAGGCGACTGACGCCGAGGGCGGCTTTGATGCTGCGATGGTGGCAGCGGAAGGTAACAAGGCACGCAAGGAGATTGCACAGGCGAAGCTGAACGGCGGCGAGTCGGTTACGCTCGAAAATGGCGATACCATTTCCGTGCGCCAGGGCACTCCCGACATACCAGAGGGCTCATCGACGTCGTACATTGATGCGGGCGCGGCTATGGCCCTACGCTGGCGTCTGGGAACGGCGCGCGAGGATGGCGTGCACTCCTCGCCCATGTCCAAGGGGGAGCATGCGCCATTGGCAGGGAACACAAGTTCGAGAGATACCGGGCTGCACCCGAATCCACCAAGGAAGGACGGGAATCGTGCGCCGACGCCGTCGGAGATCCTTGCACACCACCCTTCCCCTCAGATTGCAGAGCTGGCGAAGATGCACGCAGAGCTGGAGGCTGTGCTGACGAGCGCGGGCCCGGAGCGCACACGTTACCCGGACAACATCTCGCTCAAGAAATTTGCGGTGTATCAGCTCATTCCGACGTTGGTGTACGAGCTCGAGTATCCCAGGACAGACAGGTGCGTAGGAGTCTTGTGTCATGTCGCAATTTGGCATCCCGACCTCATCAATCGACAGGATCCGCCCGTTGTATGTCTTCGAGAAGACTGTGGCAACGTTTGGCACATTCGCGCTGCTCTACACTGTTGTGGAGAGCTTCATCCTCACGCAGACGCCGACACCGGATCAGTCGTTCCTCCGCTCCCTGTTGGACCTCGCACTCCCGTTCATGGTGTCATATCTATTACTGTTCTACATAATATTTGGTACGTGTCTTCCGATGTCTCGCTTTCCGATGCCTGCTAATTCGACGTACGTAGAATGTATTTGTAACGGATTCGCAGAGCTGTCATAGTACGCATCCCTCCCGTGCCCCATTTAGGGAAAGTCTCCTGACATAACTGAATGACTCAGCTTTGCCGACCGGCGGTTCTATGACGACTGGGTGAGTACGGTACACCCATTACACATACTACGCCTGACATCTTCCTCAACAGTGAGCAACGCGAAATACGTGATGACTTCATAGGCTGATCACCGGTCAGGTGGAACTCGACTTCCTGGGATGAGTTCTCGCGGAAGTGGAACCGTCCAGTGCACACTTTCCTGTTGCGCCATGTATACGCATCGTCCATGTCTAGCTACAACCTGACGCGCAGGAGTGCAATGTTCCTGACATTCTTCTTGAGCGCGGCAGTGCACGAGCTGGTCATGGCGATCGTGACGAAGAAGATTAGGCACGTCGCCCGTCTACTTACTTCACCGGTGCTGCGTGCTCACGCTTGATACAGGATGTATCTTTTTGCACTTCAAGTCAGTGCCAACTGCACTGGTCAAATGATTGTGGTATGCTCACTCTTTATGCCCTCCCACAGATTTTCCAGATCCCGCTGATCGCCGTCGGGCGTATACCCGCCATAAAGCGCAATAAGCTGCTGGGCAACATCATCTTCTGGATCGGCCTCTACGCCGGGTTCCCCTTGCTGTGCGTCGCGTACGTCGCATACTAGGCGCGTCTGTGGGCGGCCCCCAGCGTGCGAGGCGATCAGTGCCCGCCAACCGGGCCCTCTTCCCAACCACGGAAGGCTGAGAGTGAGAGTGAAAGTGGGAATGCGAGATGAAACCGAAATAACAGTCTAACCCCTGCTCCGCATCATGACATGACGGACATTTCACGCGGCCGTTCAACAGCTGGCCGGTACATAGCATACTACCTTACGTGACAACATTGCACACTACATGGGCCTATCATTGCCCGCACTTGCATAGACGCACGACTCTGCGCGTTTGCATACCTACGGTACTGGAAGCATAGTTTTGTACTGTAGTAGATTCTTGTATTGTCGATAGGAGGATGGCGGGATTTAATACACACACGTTTGAATGAATTCTCTGTAGCAGAGTGGAAATTGATCACCCTCGGGTGGCTGCACGTGTGGCGCTGGGGCTAACGCGGGATGTATGCTGTACTCATGCTACCATCATGGATGGCACGTCGTCCCATATCATCAGCTCATTCAATCCACCTCGTCTGCCAAAGCTTACAGTCGGCTTGTGATGGTATCATATGGACTGCATAGCTGAAGACAGTAGCCCTGCAATTATCTCTGGCAGCCGGGCACTGCTGTCGACTTCTTGGTATCTATCACGTCTCCGGGCTCCACATCTTCCGCGATGGCCTCGTGCTACGGCTGGCTTCCCCAGGACATCTCTATGGGGAACACCTAAATAGACTCCCGGCGGCTGTGATCACATAAATCCCGCACAATCGGTCAAAGAACAATTGCTGTCCGAGTCGTGCCACGACAGCCGCATAGTTTCATGTCGCAACCGCGGCGGTTCGTCTGATCTCCCGTGCACACGTCCCCGGCGAATGCGTGCTCCTAGCTCACATGTGCGTCGCTGCAGAGGACGTTTGTTCGGAAAGGCACAGGAATTGCTGATTTCTCGCCTGCGGCGGGTGTGACGCCAGCGGCCATGCGCACGCGAAGGACTGACGGAGAACGTTCGTCCGCTGCGAGATCGATCGTCGGGGTGCACATGGCATGATCTCCAGCTTAGCCTTGCGGCGGCTTCTGCGCGACCAACTTGTTCTTCTGTTCCGGGATGGCGAGCCAACCGCCCGCGTATACGAGTATATAAGTGAACGCATAGGGGCAGCGCACCCGCCGCCCGCCCGTCGAAGCCTGCCCTCCGCGCTCCCGCCTGCCTCGGATAACGAACTATGGCTCCGTCGACGTCCGCCGCGCTCCGTGTGCTCGCCTTTGCTGCTATCCTGGTCGCGCCCGCACACGCCGTCCCCGCACCCGCGTCGAGGCTCACGGCACGCCAGTCGATCACCGCGGCGTCGCAGTCGCAGATCGACTCGTACACGCCGTACACGTACTACGCGAGCGCGGGGTACTGCGCTGCATCCGCGACGCTCGCGTGGGACTGCGGTGCGAATTGCGAGGCAAACCCTGGCTTCGAGCCGACGGCGTCGGGAGGCGACGGGGACGACACGCAGTTCTGTAAGCGGGCCTCGTCTCGGCTGTGTGCGAAGTTGACCTGGAAGCTCACCGCCGACGCCACATGCAGGGTTCGTTGGGTATGACCCCTCGTTGCAGAGCGTCATTGTCTCGCACCAGGGCACCGACCCGAGTGAAATGTACGTTGCGCTGTTTGTTGGAGTTGCTGCACAGCTTCAAGTCGCTAGTTTACAGAGAGCCCATCCTCACGGACGGGGATATTAAAATGACTACGCTCAGTTCGTCTCTGTTCCCCGGACTCAGCTCAAGCATCGAAGTGCATGAGGGCTTTGCGGATGCCCAGTCTAGGTATGAGACCCCTCAATTGTTGCGGGAGGATGCCCCATCTGACGACGTGTATAGCACTGCTTCGGATGTCCTGAGTGCTGTTCAGACCACCTTGTCCGAACACGGCGCGTCGCATGTGACGGCTGTCGGGCACTCCCTGGGTAAGTCACAAAACAAGTCGATAGACATTCGAAATAGAGAAGGGCTCACATTGGACCGCAGGTGCTGCTATCTCTCTCCTGGACGCGGTTTATCTTCACGTCCAGCTTCCTATGACTACCGTGTCGTTCATTGGTTACGGTCTTCCACGAGTACGTGCACTTATCATCCGGTGTGGCACGTAGACTGAGGTTGGTTATTTCCACAGGTCGGTAACCAAGACTTCGCAAATTATGTCGACGGTCAGCCCATCTCCGTGACGCACATCAACAACGAAGAAGATTTCATTCCGATCTTACCTGGTATGTTCCTCGGCTTCGTGCACCCCTCGGGTGAAGTGCACATCGAGGATTCCGGCGAGTGGGCCAATTGCCCAGGTACGCTTGCGATTTACTCCAGATTTTAATGATGCAGAGTGTTGACATGGCGCTAGGTCAAGACAACCCGAGCACACAGTGCATCGTCGGAGATGTGCCTGAAATTTGGGATGGTGACGAGTCGGACCACGACGGTCCTTACAACGGCGTTGAAATGGGCTGTTAGAATATTCTGGTTTCAGTCATGGTTTCTTTGTCAGGGGAATTTTGGGATTGTTCTGTAGCATCATGTTTTGTATCACAATTCGGTTCGAACACTGAGCTCAAGTGCGTCAGCGAAGTACCTGACCTTGCTCTCGCCGACGCGTCACGTAGGGCAGGCGTCTGATGCGCGACGCGACCTTCGATCACGTGCGTCGCGCATCTTCCACACTGGCACTTGAATCGAGATATGCGGACAAGTTCTCAACTTCACGCTCTCCCCCCCAGTCCTGAGAGCCTTCCTAAGCCTCGATAGTACTGCTCAAGGCCCCTAACTCTATACCGACATCACGAGTTGAGTGGTGAATTTTTGACGTAAGATGATAATGTCGAAACCAATGCAAGTGAACGTTCTCTCATCCAGCCACCACCCCGAGTTAACGCTACCATGTCCAGCACAGTCACAGTCTTTGTGCTGTCCTCACAAACGCGGTCCGAAAGGCGCTTCGATCTGCACACTACCGTTGATCAACTCAAGGTACGTTACAAAGCTCTTGGTGGAAATCTGGTCACTGACAGAGTTGCATCTGTTCAGAACAAGCTCGAGCTTATCACTGGCATTCCAGTGCAGAATCAGTCCATAGCTGTGCATAGCTCAGAGACGGATGCCACACCACTCCGTGCCCTGGACGATGATAGCAAGCCTCTAGGCTACTATGGTGTCTCTGACTGGCAAGTCCTGAGGGTATGTCCGGCCTGGATGTGCGATATCGAGCTGACGCAGCGTAGTTGACTGATCTAGACCCGACGACCTCCGTAGTGGGACAACTGGGCGACATCTCCCAGGTCGAGAAGTTTGAGCTGAGCAAGGAGGAGTACGCCCAGCGGCAAGGTCTGCTCGTTCAGCTTGTCTCCAGTCTTGTTTGTCTGCTCACGCGCTGCATGTAACCAGACACTGTCCTCGCATATAAGCAACGCAACAAGATCGGTCGCTTTGCTGAGAAAGATGCAGAACAGCCCGAGTTGCCTACACCTCAAGTTGACATATCTGTCGGAGCGAGATGCGAGGTGGAGTCCACAGAAGAGGACTTCCACAAACGCGGCACGGTTCGGTTCGTGGGCCCGACGAAGTTCGCAAAGGGTGTCTGGGTTGGTATCGAATTCGATGAACCCATAGGCAAGAACGATGGCTCGTGAGTACCACCCTAGTCTCAACGCCGAGGTGGCTGATCGTTCCTTGCTGGCAGTGTGCAAGGCGAGCAATACTTTACATGTCCACCAAGTCATGGCGTCTTTGTGAAGCCAGACAGAGTGAAGGTTGGCGATTTTCCTGTCGAGGAAATTGACTTCGACGACGAGGAAATGTGAGGCGTCATACGCTCGTTCTCTCGTTCGCCGCGTCCATGTACTTAGCGCTTAGCGCTTAGTATCGGAGCTTAGTGAGATTTCCACGCGCACTACCACACTTTGTGGTTTTCTTCGAAGATGTTAGTCAGATACCATCATAGTTGCTATGTACTATATGTTTTGCGAGAAAAACATAACTGCATACGTGGAGAAAGGGAACCTGCTCGAACAGACTCGAAGGAGCTGGGGTCGTGACCTTGGTAAGGAAGTCGTAAGATTCCCACGCCCCCGCATGACGCCCAAGTGAGGACGCGCGTCGCTCTCGACCTCAACCCCATAAAGGTCCGCTCTTCCTCATACCGCACGACCTTTCTTCCTTTTCATCTATTCACGACACCTTACAACTACAATGGCTGACCCTAGTGGTGCGCTTCCTGGCCCCGGAAACGATGACACCTCGACTGCCATCCTCCGTCCCAAGAAATCGTGAGTTGTAGTTGCGTTATGGGTGCTAGGTGATACTAACGATCCGGGCAGCCCCAACCGCTTGATTGTCGATGAGGCATCCTCGGACGACAACTCTGGTAAGTTTTGAGTCGCCCCTTCAACTGGGAATTGTACTTTGGTCCTGATGACGCGTCCACAGTGGCTACACTGAACCCAGCGACCATGGAGACTCTCCAGCTGTTCCGGGGAGACACAATTATCGTGCGGTACGTTATCTGCCCTTTCTGTGTCCTTTCTGTGCAATCTAACGACCTATATATCTGATAGGGGCAAGAAGCGGCATGACACCGTCCTGATCTGCCTGAGCGACGACAGCGTCGAGGAGGGCAAGATCCAAATGAACAAGGTCGCGCGTAACAACCTGCGTGTCAAGCTCGGTGACATGGTGAACGTCCACCCTTGCCACGACATCAAGTACGGCAAGCGCGTCCACATTCTGCCCTTCGACGACTCGATCGAGGGTCTGAGCGGTAACATCTTTGATGTTTACCTCAAGCCCTACTTCCTGGAGGCATACCGACCACTCCGGAAAGGCGACACCTTCCTGGTCCGCGGCGGTATGCGGACAGTCGAGTTCAAGGTCATCGAGACGGATCCCGCGGAATACTGCATCGTCGCGCAAGATACCGTCATCCACACCGAGGGCGACCCCGTCAAGCGCGAGGACGAGGAGGCGAACTTGAGCGAGGTCGGCTACGACGACATTGGTGGCTGCCGGAAGCAGATGGCCCAGATTCGCGAACTTGTCGAGCTGCCGCTCCGCCATCCCCAGCTCTTCAAGTCCATCGGTATCAAGCCTCCACGGGGCATCCTCATGTACGGACCCCCGGGAACTGGTAAGACGCTCATGGCGCGGGCGGTAGCAAATGAAACGGGCGCTTTCTTTTTCTTGATCAACGGTCCGGAGATCATGAGTAAGATGGCTGGAGAGTCCGAGAGCAACCTCCGGAAGGCCTTTGAGGAGGCCGAGAAGAACTCGCCGGCTATCATCTTCATTGATGAAATCGACTCAATTGCACCCAAGCGTGAGAAGGTGAGTAAAATCACTGGTGGTCCTTGTGTCCATCTACTGACTCCCGGGACAGACAAACGGAGAAGTCGAGCGTCGCGTTGTGTCACAACTCCTGACCCTCATGGACGGTCTGAAGGCGCGTTCGAACGTTGTCGTCATGGCTGCTACCAACCGACCGAACTCGATCGACCCCGCACTGCGTCGCTTCGGTCGCTTCGACCGCGAGATCGACATCGGCATTCCGGACCCCACCGGCCGTCTGGAGATCCTCCGTATCCACACGAAGAACATGAAGCTCGCTGAAGATGTCGACCTCGAGCAGATTGCGGCTGACACTCACGGTTATGTCGGCTCTGATCTCGCGTCACTTTGCTCGGAGGCTGCTATGCAGCAGATTCGCGAGAAGATGGATCTCATCGACCTCGACGAGGACACTATCGACGCGGAGGTCCTCGACTCGCTCGGTGTCACAATGGAGAACTTCCGCTTCGCCCTCGGCACTTCAAACCCGTCTGCGCTCCGCGAGACTGTCGTCGAGGTACCCACCGTCAAGTGGGACGACATCGGTGGTCTCGAGAAGGTCAAGCAGGAGCTACAGGAGACCGTGCAGTACCCTGTCGAGCACCCCGACAAGTTCCTCAAGTACGGTATGTCGCCGTCCAAGGGTGTCTTGTTCTACGGCCCGCCCGGTACGGGTAAGACACTGCTTGCGAAGGCGATTGCCAACGAGACACAAGCAAACTTCATCTCCATCAAGGGCCCTGAACTCTTGACGATGTGGTTCGGTGAGTCCGAGGCGAACGTCCGGGATGTCTTCGACAAGGCCCGTGCGGCAGCACCTTGCGTCATGTTCTTCGATGAGCTGGACTCCATTGCGAAGGCTCGTGGCGGTGGTGGATCGTCTGGTGATGGGGGAGGTGCCGGCGATCGTGTGCTGAACCAGATCCTCACGGAGATGGACGGTATGAACGTAAAGAAGAACGTGTTCATCATTGGTGCGACGAACCGACCGGACCAGATCGATCCTGCACTCCTTCGTCCTGGTCGTCTCGACCAGCTCATCTACATCCCCCTCCCCGACGAGCCCTCGCGTCTTGCCATTCTCCAGGCTGCGTTGCGCAAGAGCCCTGTCGCGCCCGACGTCGACCTCGTGTTCCTGGCAAGAAATACGCACGGCTTCTCCGGTGCTGATCTGACGGAGATCTGCCAACGCGCTGCCAAGCTTGCCATTCGTGAGAGTATCGAGGCGGACATCCGGCGCGCGCGCGAGAAGAAAGAGAAGGAGGAGGCTGCCGGCGGTGACGCTAAGATGGATGAAGACGAGGAGGAGGAGGACCCCGTCCCCGTTATCTCGCGCGACCACTTTGAGGAGGCAATGAAGTTTGCGCGGCGCTCGGTGTCAGACGGGGACATCCGGCGGTACGAGATGTTTGCTCAGGTATGTGATGCGATCTGCAGAGCAGTCTGAAACCTAATGCTAACATTTTCACCTCCGCAGAACCTGCAACAGTCGCGTGGGTTCGGCTCAAACTTCAAGTTCCCAGAAAGCTCTGGCGCCCCCGCAAGCAGTGCGCCTGCTGCGACTGGCAACGCCGGCTTTGCTGAGGACACGCAGGACGACGACTTGTATGCGTAAGGGTCTGGTGGACTGTACGGATGGGCGTTTTGTTTCTTGCATGTCTATTTCGCGAAAATGATTAGAGACCGCTGAGCTTGTAGTTTACTTCCATCACAATGCACATTCCTCGCTTTCAATCTGACGTTTGCTGGTGATTGGCCCGTCGATTAGTTGGGTAAAATCGTGTCCGTTTTTATTGGGTGAGTTTGGCGCGCCGAGTCCACGCTAGACTGTATGACGCGGTATGCGCCAAAGCTGTAGAATGGACACCGGTGATGGTCCTGCGGGGCTGCGCCAGGAACTTGAGGGTCGTCTCCTACCCTGTCTCCCCCCTTCATGTTTTATTTCTGATTCTTTCTCCCTTGGATACATACCACCGCCTCTCGCGTTCAAGCCTTCAGCCCTCATCTCCGCCGTCGCTATTTCTGACACTCACTTCATTTCGATTCCCTTGAATCCGCGCCGCGGGCACCGATTAGATGGAGGCTCGGAGAGCATTTACTTCTGCAACCCGCACCCTGTCTACTTCATCTCTTCGAAGCCATCTCTCCTCACTGTCTGCGACACCCTTACGCCCTCTAGCCAATGTACATGCCAATATCGAGTCAGTATCACTCTACTGGTGCAAGCTGGGGTGTTAGTCGCGCTGTGGCTGATCGCATCCGTGCAGCTTCGCGCCGGCCAAGATCCCCAGGAAGAGGAGACTGCAGACACTTGCCGTTGCCGTATGGTCCACGGTAATAGTATGGTCCACATTCGTGTTCTTGCTACTCCTGTGAGTGTCGCCGTCTGCTTGATCCGGGCCAAACGCTAAACCTCTGCCCGGCTTGCCGCCCCGTGCTTCAGCTCCTTTCCTCAAACATGGCCGTTCCTCGCAATCTACGTGTTTTGGGTGCTCTACATCGACCAAAGCCCCGAACGGGGAGGTCGCATTAGCCCATGGGTCCGCCGCCTGTCCTTCTGGCGCTACTTCGCGGACTACTACCCCGCTTCGTGAGCCTTTCATCCATCCCCAGCACATCAGAAGCCCATTAACATGGGGTCCATTGCATTCGTTGCACAGGACATTGAAGGTCTGTGGGGATACATTGTGAAGCACTTCAGGGCTGATCCTGAGCACCGTGTGACATCAGACGTGCGATCTCCCTGCAGACAGACCCTATGTGTTTGGATACCATCCTCACGGTGAGCTACGACTTGCACGCACTGTGTAACTCTGTTCGCGATGTTGATTTTCCACTTTAGGTATCATCGGCATGTAGGTCTTCTTGTGCAATTCCATATGACGATTCCATATGTCGGAGCGCTCATATCATCGTGCAGGGGCGCGATATGCACATTCGCAACTGAGAGTACGTTCGCACGTCTCGCAGTACAACACAGCAATTGACAAGACCTACGTATCCCTGCAGGCACAGGCTTCTCGCAATACTTCCCGGGGATTACGCCTCACTTACTCACGCTTGCGTCGAACTTCCGCGTGCCATTCTACCGCGAGATTATCCTCTCCATGGGCATATGCTCCGTGAGCAAGCGCTCGTGCTCGAACATTCTCAAGGGCGGTGCGGGCCAGGCTATCACCATCGTCGTAGGTGGTGCTGCGGAGAGTCTTAGCGCGCGACCGGGCACGGCGGACCTGACGCTCCGCAAGCGGTACGTGGTGGAGTCGGATGGTATGATTCAGTCTTTGACCCTGCAGCATTGCACAGCTTGGGTTTCATCAAGCTTGCCATACAGCATGGGTAAGCTGCACGGAGTTCCGCATTTGGACCACTGTTAACCTCTCGATGTCACAGAGCGGACCTTGTCCCTGTCTTCTCCTTTGGAGAGAACGATGTGAGGACGCTTTGATTGGAGCTTTCTAGCGAGCTAATCGCGAGGACATAGATCTACCAACAAATGCCCAACGAGAAGGGTACGACGGTGTACACGCTGCAGAAGAAGTTTCAGAACGTCTTTGGCTTTACGCTTCCTCTTTTCCATGGACGTGGACTACTAAATTGTAGGTCTCGCCTGCTACACTTCCGTAGGGAAACTAAGTATAACCCAATGTGCTTTCAGACAACCTTGGCTTGATGCCATACCGTAGACGAATCGTGGCTGTCGGTAAGTCGATGAGACGGCACAAGTGTGACTCCAACATCTCGCTGAGTGCTCATCATTCTACAACCAGTGGGACACCCCATTCATGTTGAGAAATGCGAGAAGCCGACATTGGAAGAGATCACAAGAATTCAGCAAAAATATATCGAAGAGCTGATGTGGTACGTTGTAGCATCATGTCAAGGTCCGTTGTGTTCCAGTACAGTGCTCACCATCTGTGCAGGATTTGGAACACGTACAAGGACGAGTATGCGCGGACCCGGAAACGAGAACTGAGCATTGTCGAGTGATACTCGAATGTTACCCTGGAGCTCTGGCCGTTTATCTTTAGATTGGATCTATCATAATTGGATTCAGACCCTTTGGCATTTTACTCGTGCACGAAGTCTGCGTGAAGATCGGGGTTCCGTATGTGCCTGGATTATGCTGCGATAGGCTGTGATCGAACGCTATGTACAATCAAGTGAAGTTCCGGCATTCAAGGAGAAAGCCGGTAGATTCAAGTTGGACATAAGGCTATGATCGCGATATACGTCGTGGCCCTTGAAATTATGGCACAATCAAGCTGTGTACCGAGGTCCCAAATGAATCTCTGATCTATATATATACGTATATACAACGCTTCCCCCTTTGCACTCAGATAGAGATCCGATCTCGCCGGGAGATCCTGCGGTCCAGAATCTCCCTCACCTTCTTGCCAGGATCGCACTTCTGTAGCTTGTCGTAATCATACCACACAAGAATGGAGTCGCACGTTGTGACAACCCGCTTGTGCGCGTACGAGTAGATGGCGCCTGAGAGGTGGAAGTGCGACCACGACAGCGTGGGCCGCGTGCCGGTGTGCACCTTGTGCGCGACCAGTAACGTGTCCGGGAAGGTAACGGGAGCCTTGTAGTCGATGGAGATACTCTTGAGGATAAGCCCGACACCCTTAGCGCGAAGGATGGCCGCCTCCCGTTGTGGCCCACCGATCTCGCGTGCGAGCGCTTGCATCCACTGTATACGGGACGACTCGAAGAAACGGACTGTAGACAGAATCAGAAATGGTGGATATGACATGAGAGGATGTCATGCATACCATAACGGACGTTGTTGACATGTCTGAAGATCCCATCGTCAGTTGTTGGGAGGGCTAGTGTGGTTGCAGGCGACTCACTGGAACGCATCGTGGTCTCCCCACACCACCTTCTGCTCCCAGAAGCTGTCGGGGTCAAACCCCCCTTTGATCATATGCTCCCTTGCCCTCTCTTCGATGCTCTTTGATGGGTGCGACGGCTTCAATAACGTCCATTTCTCTGCCATGGACAACGGTGTAGCATTTGGCTCTGGCTTTGTGGTAAGGGGTGATTCCCCTGTGGGTGCGGATTGATCCTGCGAAGAGAGAGACTCCTCGGGGAGGCCTACAGGAGTGTTGCTCGCAGATGTGTGCAGCAGCTCAGCATCTGGCGGAGGATCCGGGGAGGCTGGACCTTGGGTTCCCGGGGGAAGGTGGAAGGGAGAAGAGGGGTCGCGGAATGCATCCTGCAACGCCTACTAGACCAGGAAATGCATTCAGCTTTGAATGATACTTGCTCATAGCATTGATTCGATAATCATGGAGTGGTACACTGACCTTGATAGACGAATACGATCGTGCACTCCCGGAATAAGGTTTCCTAGCAGATCTTATGCTACAGCTTCCAACAAAAGCTTGACAACGCAGGGCAGACAAAGAGAGAGCAGTTGCATTCGATAGCATGACCGCACGCCGCATGCACGCACGCAAACAAAGATACGAACGATACTGAGCAAGTAAGCTGGTGTATATCGTCGCCCGAAGGAGGTGGATGAGCGTCCCGAGGGCCGAGGTACAATTGAGCGCCCGTCGGCGCTCACGGCCGTGCGGGTGTCGATCAGCCATCCTCTGTCTCTGCCTCCACTTCTGTCGCAGCAATCAGCGACCAGCGGTCTGCGACTCTCCATCCTCCTGTGCTCATCTGCGGGAGTACTCGGCGTGCTCCTGCTTGGACTCTACAGTTGACTAGTATTCTCTACTGGTCACCGCCGTCGAGATGCCTCCGAAAGGAGCGGTTATGATGGGCTCTCTCCCTGTTGTCTTGCTCGCGCTCATTCTCCCCGTGCTCGCACATGAACATCACAATGAGCTCACAGAGGAGCAGACAAATGCACCCGTGGACAGCATACTATGGATACATATGACGCTGCAAGCACTTGTCTGGGGTGTACTCTTCCCGATTGGCATGGTCCTTGGTCTCTCGCGGAGTCGTTGGCATGTACCATTGCAGGTGCGGATATTCTGCCACCCTATTCGGTTCATGCAACAACTTAAACCATTTGACTCGAAATAGAGCGCCGGGTTCGCACTAACGGCTGGTGGCTACATTCTCGGTCATTCGCATGGCGGACGTCAATTTCTAGCCGGCGCACACGGAAAGATGGCGAACATTCTCTTCGCTCCCATTGCTCTGCAACTCCTCCTCGGCATATACCTGAAGCTCCACATACACGAGAAGACCATCCGCCCATGGGCTGTACGTGCTCACGGAGTGGTGGGCAAGGCCTATCCTATCTTGGGATGGACACAGATGCTGTTTGGCGCTATCGCTTTCAGGAGATACTGTAGGGGAGATAACCTTGGTCAATGTCTGGCGCATTATATCATGGTATGTACACACTAATTGAGGGTAGTGGGATATGCAGTCCCACTGGTGCATATCGCATCTCATGTACGTCATAGGGAAGCGGTTTCATTGCGTATGGGATCATCATGGCTATCCTTCTCCTGGTGGGAGAAGCTTGGGTACGCAGAAGTGGTCGTAGCCCTGAGTGGTGGGATTCGTGGGTGATCATGGTCTGGGTGAGTGCTTCGTGACTGAACTCCTCGCTCCTGTGAGGCTCATGGGATATACAGGGCATCGGTAAGTAGCCTATCACGATCACTTACAAACCTGTACTCATACCATACAGTCAACACATTCACGGAGCATCGTGGATCGACATGGTCTGTGAAAGACATGCAACACACGTATGTACCATACTACGCGGACTGGCATCTATATTGACATTTTTGCACAGAATTCTGGGTATCTTGTGTATGTTGTGATGGGACGGCAGTCGTCGCGTTGCCATTGACGCTACATTTACAGGGTGGACCGGCGGTGCGCTAGGAATTTTCCTCTCCCGCAACAACCAGGTGCATACTCTCGCTCGGCCTTACATCATGCGTTCGCTAATATACCTTTGCAGAGATCCGTGGTTCCCTCCCTCATGTGAGACATAAGTCCGTATCGCCCCTTGATTCGACAACTCACTTCTTGTTCAGCATCATTCTTACTGGTTGGGCAATGTCTGACCACGCGCAAGCTTTGATGATCTCCACCAAAGTAAGACTTCCAAGTTCCTGATCCGACCAACCGCCGATTAACGCATGCTGCATCAGGTTCATGCGATCTTCGGCTACACGCTCATGTCCGCAGGTCTAGCACGCATTATCGAAGTTTCCTTCATTGTACCGAAATTCGCTCCATTGGACGGGCCTGCTACGGATGGTGATAATCATAGTGAGCATACGCTTGCCGATTCCGGGAAGGAGGACGGTACTGGTATCGCCGGAGCTGCCAAAACCTTCCGTCACTTGCCCCCATTCGTGAGTCCTCGTCGACCTGATTCTGAGACGCCCATTGATGGAGGAATCCGCCCCACCAGTTGCTCGTATCTGCAGGGTATGTTCTGAGACATTATACTCAGGAATAATATGACTAACCACGGGGCAGTCTTCTGTTTATGTCCGGAACGGATGAAGAACTCGATTACGCGAATGACGAAGGCATGGACCATGTCACCTATGTCCTCATCATGTTCAGGTTCGTTCACTATCATCTTTTATTGATGCAGCTTGCTCAGAGCACAACTAGCTTGGCATTTATTGTGTACACACTTACTGTCTCCCTCATCCACTTGTACACCGTGAGCGGTCGCAACGCCGGCTCTTCCACAAACACACAAAATGGCATCGAGCTGGAGCCACGTTCAAAGTGGTATGCTCCAGTTCCTGGCGCGGATGTCGAGGCGGAAACGCATGTATTGGGGGATATAGATGATGACTGAGTTCCCGTGTAGACTCGCATGTATTCCCTCACTCTGTTGTTCCTCTATTGTTGTATATGAGTTCGCATATTTAGATTCCTGGATTCCAGTCACTTTGGTACACATTCACTCATTCGAACATTAATTGGTCGATTTGTCGTGCGGACACGTAATGACATACATTTCTCCGCTACAGCGTCCTCGGATGGTGATTACAGGGTGATTTGGGCTACAACTTGCGCTGGAATGTTACGTGATGCATAATTCGAAAGCTCGGGATGCTTAGCGTAGCCGTTGGCTGTTCAATCATCCTCCGACTCGTACTCCATTTGCACATCCTCATCGTACCTTTGAGGCTCACTTGGGCCTAACACGGTGGATAACCAGTCATGACCACGCTGCGCGGGACGAGTAGCATCTACGAACTGTTCGCTGACTGATTGTGTACCGGAAGAGGCTGAGCTATCAGGGCTCCCGCTAGACCCGATAGTCGGAGATGGAGGAACCTCTTGTTTGATGACATTGACCAAGATGCCCGAGCCAACCGGGAAGGTCA
Source organism: Gelatoporia subvermispora B (assembly GCA_000320605.2). Lineage (NCBI taxonomy): Eukaryota > Fungi > Basidiomycota > Agaricomycetes > Polyporales > Gelatoporiaceae > Gelatoporia > Gelatoporia subvermispora. The sequence continues at coordinate 1,220,628 of KB445794.1, forward strand.
CAACGACCGGGCTCTCAGGCGGTCCCGCCTGCACAACGACGTATTGTCCCTCCCCGAGGCCCGGTATCGGGAGGACCTGGGTGCTTTTGCCGTAGTGCGTAACTACGCCAGAAGCACCACGGGTGACGAACAGCGCGTGTTCTGAGGCGTCTGGGCTGGAATGCATCATGCTTGCATTCTCCTTGTCGAATGTGCCACTGGGGATGGGAGTGGCCAGTTGAGCGCTTGTGTCGACTTTGAGTGGCCCGGGCGTCTGCGGCTGAGCCACTGGCGGGCTCGAGTGGCGAGCCACCTTGTACTCTGTCGGTGTCGCGATATGCCAGTCGAGAGCCCGCTCGTATGGCGCCGTCGCGGCAGCCTCGACAAGCTCGTTGAACGAACCGCGGTGCAAATCGTCCGCGGGTCCTTGGGTGTCCGCGTTGCGCTTGATCCCGCGACGGTTGCGGGGAGGCTTCGCGGAAGCCTCGATGGGTTTAGCGTTGAACTTAGCTTGAGCTTTAGCAGCGGCTGCTGCCTTGCGGCGAGCCCGCTCGGGGTTGGGCCCGTACTTATAGTCAGGGTTGGCGAGCTCGAACTCGTGCTTCTCAACGGTCGCCCGCGCGATGAAGGTAGCCTTGACTTCATCACTTTCTTGCCTCCACATCTCCCCGATCGCCTTGGATAGCTTGGTCTGCTCCTTCCGGGACTCGGGCTGCGCCTCGACGATCTCGGAAACCTTTTCGGAGCGGTATATCATGAACGCATTGGAGGGCTTCTTGACGCGCTCCTCCTTAGTGCCAGAGCCACGCATGTGATGTGAGGATGGGGAATGACACGGAGGTTCGGGTGGTTTGGGTCGACTGACGTATGCGGCGCACAAACGTTAACAGGAGAAAGAAGCGATAGTCTTTGTTTCCACTGCTTAAATCTTAGAGATGGCCTACGTTTTTGGCACAGCCACAATTCTCCCGCTTCGTACCAGAGCACGTTATGGTGCGAATATCACAGCGAGGCGTGACTTACTTGCATTGCATCTAATCTGCTAGGCATTGTCCACTCTTTCGAGGTATCAGGGCCATGGGAATAAGCGCGAAGACCTCCATTGTCAGAGAGCGCGCAAGTAATATCAATACTATGACCATGGCCATCTCTAGTGAAATGATTAACGGGCGAGTTCCCGTAGATGGGCAAAACGACAAGGACGGGTGAACTCACATGTACAGGAACTACTAGACTGTTATTGCATAGATCACCAGTGAGAATCTAGTGTAGTGGGACAGACCAGCCTTCAAGGTGAACTCTAGAGAACTAGTTTCCGGAACATGCCCTGCATCCAGATCCGGTACATTTTGAGCTGCCTCTTGCGGTTTACAAGTAGACGTCTGTCTATGCCTAGCTGCTCGATCGAGAAGAGAGGATGCCTGAGTTCTCCGCCTGCACCGAAGTTTGCTTCCGTGCTCTGCTGCTGAAGTATAGGATGTATCCGAGAGAATGGCAAGGGTGAGGGAGATCGAGGGCGAGACACCGGCGAGCCAGCCAAAGGAATCTTGTCGGTTGTTTGGGGGATTGGAGAAGGTGACATTCGTGATGGGTCAGGGGTATGAGCCGGAGTGGCGTCCTCTGTTCCTGGTGCGTCTTCATATTCTTCAATTACCTCTGTCTTTGCTTCTTTTGAGGCCTGTGGAGCGGGAGAACCAGTGAAGAGGAGTGCGAGCTCATCTGTACTAAATTGAGAAAGAGCTGATCGAATGCTGTTCGTATTGACATACCGAGCTCGAAGAAATACACCCGGGTTTTATCACCACGGATGTAGAAGTTGTCTTCCAGAAGCCGCCCGCCTTTGAACCGAAGCTGGGCCATATCATGGCGACCATAGTCACGAAGTAACACGAGACCACCGGGCTTCAATAACTGTGTATACCGGTCAAAGTCAGTCCAATGACGGCAATCATGCGCAACAGACCTTGTGCAGATTGGAGATCGCGTTCTGCCATTCGTGCGGATGGAGAGCACTCATAACGAAGATCAGGAGGATAATATCTACACTTCCTGGCTCAACGTTAGGAGGTGGACTGAAAGAGGTGAGATCCCAAACGCCAGCTTGTATTGATCCCACGGGCGGAGATGAATAGAGCGGGTTTGTCTGATCGTCGACCACTCAGCATCAACTTAACAAACATCATGACGGCCGAGTCCAAACTGACCTGTACTAGCTTGACAGCATGTGACGAATAATCAAAAGCATGGAGCTTCAGCTCAGGATTTTTGTTGGCGGACAGCAACGGAAAGACGGCGTTTCCAGCACCTGCGGCATTCTCAGACAATCGAACTGTCAATCACGATACTTAGATGCTTACCACAGCCAATCTCAGCAACTGTCATGGGCCCCGCCTATGTAACATGAGTGAATGCGATGTACGCAAGCGAACTAAATTTAGACCTCAAATTCTGTTGCCTTGACCAATTCAGGAAATTCGAGATGCAGCCTGCGCAGACTGAGATGACATGTCCATGTTTCAGCGCGCCCATCACATACCATTTTCGATTTCGGAAGAAGTTGTCTGCGTTCGCTTTATAAAAGTTATCCCTGTCCCAATCGCAGCATGTCAACGCTATATCTGATGTATACACACCGGGCATACCAGTTCTTCGCCGGTTTTTCATTGTATTTCAGTTTATCTTCTTCCGGGACAGGCGCTGCCTTTTGCCTGGCCAGTGAAGCCGCGATGATTTCTTCTTGGCCCTCTGGAGGCGGAACATGGTCCCATGCGTTCTGGCTCCAGACATCGTTTTCGTCTGTGAGAAATCTACCTTTGGGCGGTCGGTGAGCGGTTAATGGGTGCCTGAGTGTGCCTCTTCACCTGGCCCCGAATGGTGGTTTCTCAGCAGTTACGTCGTGCACGGAAGATGCTTTTCTTGATTGCGTGCGAGCAGGTGAATCCGAAGGCTGTTGATTGTCGGCCATGTTCGCGAGATGTGTGCAGGTCGTCGGATAACGGAAGGGGGCCGGATGAAAGGAGAGGATAAAATGTGTGATAAGTGGCGAGTTATCGGGAATGTATTTATCTCGGACAAGCGGTTTGGCGGGCGCTGCGGATTGCAGGCTGGAGCAGCAACGACGGCGCATGTCGACTGATGCCAACTGAATCACTACATATATCTCCAATCTTGCTCTAACGGACGTCTGCTGCGAGCACAGCTGTCCGATTCATTTACTATCGCATTGCAATCATGTCTTCTGTCGCTGCGCTCTCACCACCACTGCCTGGAGACGAAGATCTAGCCACCCTCTATCACCAGGTCCTGGCAGGTTTCGCAGAAGAGTCTCCGACGTCCCCAACCTCCTCAAACCCCATGCATACTTCTCCAGGAGAGGAGCTTGACTCTTTCTACAGCCATTACAGCAGCAACGGCGATGATACTCCTACATCACCGGTGCAACCGCGAAACGCTACAGCGGCTCGGCCAGCGGCTCCTCGTGCGTACTCGCGATGCACCGCATTTCGTACTCACCCTTAACGTTGCGCAGACCATTACCCAGGACTTCCTGCCTCTCCACGACCACCATCCAAGCCTACAAGCCCTCAGTCTCCACCAGCCAGAGTAAGACCTCTTCCTCAGCCACCCAGTGTGTCGTCGCCGGTCCTATCATCGCCAATTCCTCCACCCCCACCGTTGCCCGCGATGAATCACCCAATGATGCCAGAGCCGCATCCTTTCGTGGTGGATGACTCAACTATACGTGGGAAGCACACGAGCGCGGATTCGTGAGTATGCCCGTTGGACCTTCCAGCGTATTCTGATCGGCCCTATACAGAGGACGTCGACTGCCTCCGCCTCCTGGGGGACCTATGGCGAGCTCCTACGCGCTTCCTCCTGGCACAGTGATCCCACCCGTCGGAATGGCTCCGCCGCGATTACCGCCCTTGGACGGCATTGGGGACCCGCGACCTCTGTCCCGCGGCATGCCTGGTTCTGTGCGCCCTGGCTCATCGGGCAGCTCATATGGACCTGTTCTCATGCCTACACCCGAAACTGGAGACAACTATGGATGGAGACCATCTAGCAGTTCAAACGACAGCATGTCCTACCGTGCACCTTCCAGCCGCGCACCGAGCACGCTGCCTACTATTCCAGGCCATACTAATGGATATTCTGACGACAAACGACCAGGAACTGCATCCACGTTCGACGACATGTACGCTAGTCCAACAGATTACATCACAACTGCACGACCCGTAGATCCTGCCATGAGTTCTTTCGTTCATCATCAGTCGACACTCTCCGTGGGTTCTGCTGGCCAGTACCAACCCCAAAGTTGTGAGTAACATGATGGCTATCACGGTCCAACCCATTGAGAGCCGTTCCTATCAGTCTCGCAATCTGCTCAAGAATTGGGTCGCACGACATCGGTGGGATCAAGCATTTCTGGTGCGTTCGCGAGTGGAAATGCCCCTCTTGACCGCAATCCCTCGACAACGACGACAGGCTCTTCCTATTATACCAGCGATCGCGATACCAACACGTACCTGGGTCGGAATTCCTCATTGGCCACTTCGATTGATCGGGGACCTTCCGTCAATTCATTTGCATCGAAAAGTTCCGACGGGCGGCATGCAGGCCCTTCCTCCCGCCCGCAGATGCAGTACCATCAGTCGTCCCAGCCTTACCTCTACGCCCAAGCCTCGGGCACTGTCTCTCGTACGAACTCGGCGAACACGCAGGGCCAGTCATCTAGGCAGTCATGGCGTGACAATGAAGTTATCCGGCAACTGCAAGACGTGAAGCGACCACTCGAACTTCACGAGGATTACGCCGCCGAAGAGGAAGATTATTTCTACGATGATGATGACCCCTCCGAAGAGGGCGACGATCGGTTCTTCAACCCTGCGCTACTCAGCCACATAGCGGTCAGGCTCCGAGACAAGGTGCCCCGTGGAACTCATGTCAAGGGGAGTATACCGTATCCGCGAGCCTTCACCGGCAAGGACATTGTGGTCAGTGCCCTTGATTCTCAGGTACCTTGGCACGGCTGATTTAGCGACCACAGTCCACGATCCAGTCACAAATACAGCGCGAACTGTTGATCACCCACGGTGTCTCTACTAATGACCGGCGCGCAGCTTTGCAGGTAGCCCGTTCCCTTCAGAGTCAGCTGTTCTTCTACGAGGTCGAGTGGGGTGGTCGCGTCCTGCAAGATGGCGTGGAGGACGTGTATATGTTCCTGGACGATCAAGAAGGTGGCTCGGATGCCAGAATAGAGCAAGAGGAATTACCCACGGCGGTCGTCACGCTCTTAACGCGATGTTATTCGCCAAGCTGTGATGACGAGACGCCTTGTTACTCCTATGCATGTCCGAGAAGAGTATGTTTTCTCGACGCGATCTGTGTGTACAGAGTACTGAGTGCCCGTGTAGAGGGAAGCACCGCCAATGATTACTTTACCAGACAAAGAGGATGAGGAAGAAAAGGTGAGCAAAATTACGTTTATCCGCATGTGCATGATGTTCACTCCGAACCAGGACGATTGGACCACGACAGTGCCAGAAGATCTACTGAGGACTCTCCCAGAGAGCGAAATCAACCGCCAGAAGTAGGTTATATCAAGAGTAGCTTCATGTGTCGCGCTGACGACAAACAGCATCATCCACAAGATTATCAGCAAGGAAAAGCAGTACTTGCGTGACCTTGATACCGTTGAATCTGTAGGTCTCTCAATGTGTCACCGAGTAGTCAATCCTGACAGCTTGTGTCTAAGCTCTTCATCCGACCACTTCGGACTACGAATCCTCCTGTCGTTCGGCAGAGCGAAATTGACGACTTCATTGAAGACGTTTTTGGTAACATACTTGATCTGCGGGAGTGCAACCGCCGCCTACTTGAGGTGCTGTATGTCCGCCAACGAGAGCAAGCTCCTGTAATTCAGGGCATCGGTGATATCTTCCTGGATGCTGCAACTGAATTCCGCTTGGCATACCCGATCTATGTTGGGCACCTCCCTATCGCGGAGAAGCGGGTGAAGGACGAGTCGGAGAAAAATGCGGAGTTCAGACGCTTCCTCGATGTAGGCTGTGCATTTGACTCACATTTCGCGTACTGGCACTCATACCATGCTGTAGCAATGTGCACGGCACCCAGATGCTCACCGTCTGGATCTGAAGCACTTCCTCAGCCGGCCTTCGGAACACTTACAGAAGTACCCCGTCCTACTTGAAGCCATCTGCAATGAAACCACAGAAGGCAATCCCGATGCTGATTTCTTGGGGGAAGCAATCGAAGCTATCAAGAAGTTGCAGACCGTTGCGCAGCTCTGGACGTTCCAGTCCTCGATGGGTAAGGGCCCTGCGGGGAAACTCGAGTGGCACCAGCTTGTCTCCGAAGAAGTGCGCAAGAGCCTACCCAAAAAGGAGGCGAAGAGACAAAGGTAAGTTGTGGGTTCTAGTTGCAGGAACGGGTTACTTATCCATCTGGCACACAGTATCATCTTCGAGCTGATCAAGGGTGAGATGGACTACGTCAGGGATCTGGAGAACATTGAAGTGGTGTGTATCGCTTTCGGGAGAACAGTGGTGATCAGGTACCTAACACGCCCACCAACAGATGTACGTCGCACCGTTGCGTGAGATGGATCCTCCTATCGTCCCGAGGGACCGGCTGCCGCAGTTCATTCAAGATGTCTTCCACAACTTCGCGGAACTTCATGCTCACCATCGCAAGATGTTGAACACGTTCCATGAGATTCAGCGTGAAGAGCACCCTGTCATTCGTAGCGTCACTGCAGCTGTCTACGATGCTGTTCTCAACTTCCGTGAGGCTTACATGGAGTACATCCCGAATTACCCTATCGCCGCCTACCGCATTGATGACGAGATGGCAACGAACCCGGCATTCAAGGATTTCGTGGATGTGAGTCGTTGCACACATTGAATAGATCCTTCAGTACGAATGAAATCGTTTGCAGAGATGTACGCGTCACCCTGACGCTCACCGCCTCGACATGAAGAACTTCATCAACAGACCTATTCCCAGGTTACTCCGTTATGAGCTCCTTTTGAAGAACATCCTTGATGAGACGCCAGAGGGTCATGAAGACCGCGAGACCATCCCCCAGGTGCTCGAGGTGATCAAAGCGCTCGGTAAGGAGACCGAGCCCGGCGTTATGTCTGCAAAGCAGAAAGTCGAGGTGTGGAGGTACAACTCACAGCTCGTCTTCAAGAGCGGAGAGACCATTGTAAGTGTACCTGATCAACTAGATTTTTGCGAAAAAGCTCACTGGTTGTGCAGGACATGGATCTGTTGAACGAGAACCGGTCACTCATTCATACTGGGAAGTTGCTCCGACAGCCAGACACCGGTTTTGAATGGAGCGGCTGGACAGAGCTGTTTGTGCTACTCTTCGATAACTACCGTACGTGCAGTCTTTGCATTATTGAGAAGCAAAACTCAATTGCGCCTCGTAGTGGTCATGACTAAGCCGAAAGAGAAGGATGGAATCACGAAGTATCATGTCTACCGAAGAGTACGTCGTCCAGCTGAACCACAAGGAGTTCGCGTTAACGACCACTCTGATTAGCCCATCCCGCTTGACTTGCTAACGCTCGCAAACTTCACCGATCCGGCAACGCAGCGGAGCAATAATATCTTCCGTGTTGGTCGTTCAGATAAACATGGCGCGGACCCAAGCAGCGCAACCAATACTTCTCCTGAGCAAGCCAGCGACCCGCGACTAGTCTATCCCTGCACGATCCATCACACTGGCAGATTGGGCGGACTCTACACAGTATTTGCCGAGTCAGCACAGGCCCGCAGTGAGTGGAAGCAGAAATTGGAGGAGGCTATCGGTTTGCGGAAGGTCGTACAGGAGTCGAACAAGGTGTTCGAGCTGGAGACCCTCAGTGCGGACACGTTCCTTGTACCTTCAGTGGCTCCTGGTGCTGGCGCACCTTCGTGGAGTACCGAGAACGCCTTCACCGGCAAGGTCACTTGCTCTGTACCGTTCAGTAAGTTGTCACTCTCACCGGATTCGGTGTGGCGGCTGACTTTTGACAGCTACCGCGGATGGACGTGGTCTTGTTGCTGTTGGCTGTGCAGAAGGTGTCTGGATAGGATTCAGACACGATTCACGATGTACGTCTTCCCAATGGAGCGATGGTATGGAGACTCAATATTGCTCTGTAGCGATGCGTCGTGTACTGCACCTCAAGATGGTCACGCAATGTGCAATGCTCGAGGACTTTGGTATCTTCCTCGTCCTCGCAGACAAGTCGTTGTTTGCGTACCATATAGAAGCCCTTGTGCCGTCATCGCCACATAGCCCACACACATCGCAGACGCCACAAAAGCTTAGTGGCCACAAGGATGTGCATTTCTTCAGTGTTGGTAGTCTAAACGGACGTACACTCGTGATCTACATGAAGAAGAAGGGGGTATGTGATTTGCATGGCATTCTGTATGTGCTTCAAGCTGAATGATTGTCCTCTAGCTTGACAGCGTTTTCCGTGTCTTGGAGCCTGTCGTCGGTAAAATCAATGAGAGAGCAAAGGCTCCACAAACATTCGGGTCTCGTCTGGGTTTACGTTCACAACGATCGGAATGGTTCAGGGTGTACCGAGTGAGTCTAGTCTTTGGAGTGTCTCCCATTGAATGACAGGACTGAACATTATTTGCAGGACTTCTTCCTACCCTCGGAAGCGTTCGACCTCATCTTCTTGAAGGCGAAGATCGTGATTCTGTGCACGAAGGGCTTCGAGATCATGGATCTGACTGAGTACGTGCTGACTTGGCTCATACTTCAAACACAAGGACACTCCTAATACATTTCGTGCAGCTTCAAGAGTGTGACCATCCCACAACGTGAAGATCCTCGTCTGGAGAAGTTGGCGAAGCGTTGCGAATCATGTCGCCCTATGGGAATGTTCCGCTCCAGCAAGGATGAGTTCCTGCTCTGCTATGATGGTGCGTATCCAGTCTGTTGTTCATCCTGCATTCCAATCTTAGTCCCATCCAGAATTCGGCCTCTATGTGGACCGCCACGGAGACCCTAGCCGCTCGATCGGCACGATCGAGTGGGAAGGCACAGCGGAGCACGTCGCGTGGCACCCGCCCTACGTCCTCCTCTTCGACTCGCGCTTCATCGAGATCCGGCATGTCGAAACGGGCCGTCTCGTACAGATCATTCCAGGCAACGACATTCGTTGCATCTGGGATGGCCGAGGGACGACTAGCGTCACGGCGGCGACGCCAGGACCGGAGGGCTGGAACGAGACGATGTCCCAGGAACCACGTGTACACGGTGTGATGAACGCCGCTGAGCCGACTCCGCAGCCGGGCACTGGGCCGCGCCCCAACCGGCCCATTGCGCAGCACGTCTTCGAGCTCATCCCGACTATCCCGCTGTATCTACCCGGGTCACTGTCGTCCCCCTCGCAGTCGACATACTTCGCACAGTCGAACTCGCCGCCACACTCGCCGCGGTTGAACCCGACGCTGTCGTGGCGATCATGATCTGCAGTTGCGTATAGACCTCACTTCTACTTCTCCTGTATAGTCTAGCTTGTTTGCTGTTCTCGCTCGTGTTGTTGCAATTGTTCTCCTAATGGATTCTTACGACTTGTGGATGTACTTCTCCCTGCATCACATACCTTACAGTATTACCCAATTTGTGGATATTGATCTACTCAGATTTGACTTTGACCGACTGACGAGCTGTTCTGTCGCACGCGGAAGGAATGTCCAGTAGCGATCGGTATAACATTGGGACCTCTCCTTTGTACTACAGCGCGGCCATGAAAGAGACAACACGATGGATGATGGTATGAGTATAAAATAATACAGTAGTGACAGCATCTCGACAACACAAATACAACGCCCTCAGAAGAGGAAGGCAGCGATTTTTTGTGGTATTGTTATTGGGGGCACCTCCGGGAGCTCGGTCTCTTCCATCGAAGGGATTCCCTGTGGAAAACGTCAATTCCTGGAACGCACATGACATATGTCTGGGTACTGACTGTGACAAAGTCCATCTCGCCTAGCTTCCAGAATGTGGTGCGCTTGAATATCTTCCAGAAGAAATACAAGCCAAAGAAAATTGGGATGCCGATGTAGGCAGTCAGGAAGTCGGACGCATTGAAGGACCAGAATACCGCGAAGCCGTTAACCAGGATGAAGAAAATGAGCCAGCCAATGCCCCAGATCGAGAGCCATGGCTGGAACCTGTTGTGGTAGAAAATCTCTTTGCGGTCGTAGCCCTGATACCTTAGGCCGTAGTCTGTACTCAATCGTCAGAGATCGGGCCATAACACTAGTAAGGAACCACGACATACAGAAGAAGAGGTAGGTGATGTTGATTGACAGCCAGCCGAAGAATCCACCGACTGTACTCAGGTTGACGAACCAGCTATTCGCGCTTGTCAGTGCACGGTTCAACAATGTTTTAGCGAAGTAAAACGTACTTGAACACAGTTGTCGCGCCGCTTGAGGTGTTCATGAATGCGAGCAGGGAGAAGCAGCTGGTCGTCAATACAGCCGCGATTGGAAGACCATTCTTCGTGCAGTATGCGAAAATTTTGGGCGCTTGTCCTCGCAGCGCGAGACCGTACAGAATACGCGAGGAGCAGAAGAGGAACGAGTTGCCGGCGGAGAATGCCGAGGTGAAGATGCATGCGTTAATGATATGCGGAAGCACCTTGATTCCCGCGCGGGTGAACGCGATGACATACGGCGAGGCAGTGCTCGTGCTGCCCGCATCCGGAGAGAGGAGCATGGGGTCGTTATACGGGACAAGCATACCAGTAATCAGGATACCCAGGATCTAGTTCGGGATTCCGTGTCAGATACCACACGCGGTGGGACTGTTCGGCGCGGGAGAACTCACGTAGAAGATCAGGATACGCCAGAATACACGGCGCACGGCCTTCGCGATATTCCGACGCGGGGACTCAGTCTCAGATGCAGCACTGCGGGTTGGAAATTCTGTCAGGTGTAACACTCTCAGCGGGCGAGCGGAAGGAACTTACACCGCTACGAGCTCCACACCCTGGAACGAGAACGCCGCCTGAATAAGCACACTCAGGATGCCGAGGAAACGGTCAAGCGACGGATGATTAGGCTCGAGCATGGCACCCGCGAGTGGGCCTGGGTGCTTCCAGTACCGGAACCCGATGCGCTGATGGTCGGGTCCTCCGCCGAGGTCAACAACAAGACCCGTGATAATGAGCAACAGAATCAGGGTGACTAGATGAGACGCAATCAGCAACCGACGACGACGCGAGTTAGAGTAAGCAGATAGACGCACTCTTGACTATTGAGAAAACAAATTCCGATTCACCGAAGTACCGGACGCCGAATATATTGATGGCGCACATGCACACACAAATGACTGCGGTGTAGGCGGCCTGGTGGCTAGTCTGTCACAGGACCGCATGAAATGTCAGATACACATGCGCCATCAATGATGGAGCGGAAATGGCGTACGTCAGGATCCCAGAACGTCAGAAGGATACACGCGGCAGTAATTTCGACAGGTGTCGAGATAGCGTTCGTGTAGAAGTAGTTCCATCTATGGAAGCCAAGTGAGCGATCGCGGATAAGTTAGTCGAAGTTGCAAATACGTACCCTGTTGCAAAACCGAAGGCGGGGTCCACCCAGCGGCCAGCAAAGTGGGGGAATGTGCCAGAAATGGGAGCAAAGGATGTCATTTCTCCTACGGCGCAGAGGGATGCATAGGCGACCGTGCCGACGAGCATGTACGCGATCAAGGAACCGAGGGGACCAGCTTTCGCGAGAGCCTCTCCTGAACCGAGGAAGAGACCGGTACCCAGTGTACCAGCAATCTATTGCACAGGGCGGGTCATGAGCGTGAATGAGCCAAGCAGAGTCGGAGTTGTGCTCACAGCAATCATCTGAACATGGCGCTGCTTTAATCGACGCTGGACGTGGTCAAGCTCGCTTGCATCAAGGTTGTAGTGGTGATCCCGCCCGTTAGGTGGAGTCTGGACGACATAGTCGTGCACGCCGCCCTTCTCCAATGAATTACTGTCAACGGTCTTCTCGTACTCAGGCGGAGCTGGCGCCGTCGTTATTGGCTCGGACATGGCGAGGAGGGATACTCCGTGCGCGAAGGACGCGTCGACGGAGGAGGAGGGAGGTGGTGAGGAGGGAGGATGAGATGGAAGGGAGAGCAAAAGCCCAAAGGATGGGCTGCAATGCGTGGGGAGTCATTGGAAGGGGCGTGGCTAATATACTTAAGTCGAGACGAGAAAGGCCCGATGACAGCATGAGGAAAACTTTCGCGAGATAAGCCCGCCACCGACGAGGACCGATCAGGCGCTCAGAGGCGCATTACACTGGCGCTGGACTGATTGATTGCGGCAGCTCGCCTGCCGAACCAACCCGAGCCCGCAATGGGAGTCCTCTGAATTTCCGAAACGGCCCACTCAACGCCAGCAAGACTTTGAAGAGTCCTCGAACGCGACCGTTTAAAAGTTCAATATCCCCTCCGATCGCCACAGCATTCAAGCCGCGGCCGGCCGCACCGGCACCAGCTCATGCCTTTAAAGGAAACTCTCAGCCACTCGGTGTAATCGTGCCCCAACGCGCACACGACCACAAATAATATCTCTCAGATAAAACGGATAAAGTCCTGTCAAATACGTAGCCCAGGCCGCGCCCGGGGACACCACCGACGTCGCCCAATGGCCCCAACAAACGCCAGGAACAACCGCCCACACACCAATTGGTGCAGTGGGCAATTGTAGTTCCAGCATTATCACGGGGCGCCATTAACCGACTGCGAGTGTCAGGGCTTATGCGCTAATGCATCTGCATGTGAGCGGCGCGTAAGATAGCGACACCAACATCAAATGCACGAACGCGGGAGCATTTGCTGGCTTCCCGACAATGGCGGACTGGTGCTGCTTCCATCCTTTCACGGTGCAAGACACAGGCACAGCACAAGAAAGTATCGCGTCCGTCGTCGCGGAGATTCGCACCGACGTGCAATAGGTTCGCACTGCGAACCTATCGCCTCCGAGGTCCGGCTGAAAGGCACCAGGCGCATCACCACTGCGCAGCTCCAGATCAGTCTGCCATATGACAAGGGCGGCGTAGAGCACCCGCGAATGCGAAAGAGCCCAGACAATCTGTCGCGAATGCGATAGCACAGCCACGAGACAGCTAGAAAATTTCGCAGAACATTCCGACGAAGGTGTCCGTGAATCAACGACATCGAAAAAGGGACGAGAAATCTGAGTAGACCCTGGGGGAATGTTGCGTCCACAACATAACCACTAAACGCACATCAAGCCCAAGTATAATTTCATGTGTAGCATTCTAGAATGAAGTCCGCTCGCAAGGATCAACGTGATAAGGGCGGTGTAACGAGGTCCGAGCATTCATATCAGCTGCACACCAATGGTGGCTCATGCATCCACGAGCACCCCACACGACGTGTGACAGCCGTGGAGACATTGAACCTGATCTGAATATGGCGATCTCAACGCTAGTCGACCGCGTCGGTAAACCGTCTAACGAGCCTAAAAGAGCGAGCTCGCTGCGACACGAGATAAGGACGTTAAACCGTTGTTACCTGCGTGAAAGGGCGATCGCGTCGCCTCCCGCCAATGCAACGATGCCAGCACAGCGGGCGTCGTTGGACGCGCCGTGTGGATGAAGCGCATGGAATTCCGAATATAGCGGCTGTTCCCAAGGGAAGACACCACTGTCCTGGCGCTGCAGAGGGGATATTTGGTTTGTACCGCTGTCATGAAGCAAATTTACTTGGCGGTGGAGGGGACGGACCGTCGTCGTGCCGCGCAGCCCAGCAGTACCATAAACAGCAGAACAGAGTCGCCAGCGCGTTAACTCGAGGTTTGCTTCGCAGGAGCAGGGTCCATCACTATCTATAGACGTTCGCAGAGCTCTAGGAAGTAAAGGTACATCCAGAATGTCGCGTAAGAAAAGAAAAACTGCAAGAAACGGCGGAGGCGAGGAGAAACACCGATTAAACGACGCTCCCCGCAGACGCGTATCACGTGACACATTCCTAACGGACAGAGGCTGAGCCAGTGCTTTGACTCTAGCTTCGACGCTGCTGAAGTCACTAACTCGGCCCAAGCTTGACTAAGATACTACGATATTAAATGACATAAGATGACCAGCAGGCTCAAGAGAAAGCTCAACGACCTTAGGGTCGATACCGCAAGCACAAAGGCGACCGAGTCCTTCTGCCTGGTCAGCATTGATCTACTAATATCTAGGCAGTGACAAGCGAAACTTACCACCTCTTATGCGCGGAACGTACAGATAGGTACTCCCCTCCCGCCTCTAGAGAAGTCGAAAGACACAGGAGAGTTTGTCCCACTATGGAAGCAGGAGGTGCGCATCAGACGTCATCACCAATCATATCGCGGCCTGAACACAGTGCTGTATCTCCGGGCTATCACACATCACCCAGGTCAGAGATGAGAAAGGCCGTCGCAGACTGCACGGTGCCTTCACCGGCGGGTTCTCTGCCGGATACTTCAACTCTGTCGGCTCCAAAGAAGGCTCGTTTCCTCTCGCTCTGGCTCAGGCTGTGGCTGATGTAGGCTGCTCGCCCTCTTAGGATGGACGCCCTCAACGTTTGTCTCCTCGCGTTCGGACCGCGCAAAGCAACGGGCGGTGCGCCCGGAGGACTTCATGGACGAAGAGGACCTCACGGAGCTGCGCGAGAACCGCAAGCTCGTCGACGAGCACGAGGAGATGGACTTTGGCGGGACGGAGGCAGAGCTGCGGCGGCGCGCGGGTACGGGTGCAGAGACCACAGAGAACGAGTGCGTCCTCTCCCGCCGCATATCCTGAATTGCACCTGACGCGTGTATGCATCCAATAGCTCAATGGCCTCTGCTCTCGAGGCTTCGTTCGCCCCCGCGCCGAAGGACTCTGCGGGTGCGCGTATCTTGCGGAAGATGGGCTGGCGCGTCGGGCAGGGCGTCGGGCCCCGCGTGACGTACGCACAGCGCAAGGCGCAAGATGCTGCGGTCCTTGGTGCGCGCGGAGCACGAGAAGAGGAGGAAGATGAGGAAGCAAAGAAGCACATGTTCCCGAGGCGGGATACCCCAGTGCTTGTTGCGTCGAGGAAAGACAATTTTCACGGGGTGGGTTACGTTCCTGGCATGCGCCTAGAAGAGAGTAGAGGTGCAGGTGCGGACGAGGCGCGGAATAGAGGGCCGAGCATATCAGGTGTGTACAACGGGTGAGACTCGGGTTATCGCTGACTATCGTCCCAGCTGGCTTTGGTTTGGGTGCTTTGAACGATGCGGACGAGGATGACATTGATATCTATGACGGAGACACGGGCAAGCGCCTTCGTACGCGGATGGCATACGATATCGCCGATGTCGACGACGAGAATCACATCTCCGTCGGCTCGTCACGAGCTAAGGATGCAGCTCGAGGTCCTCATAATGTGAGTAGCAATCCCATCCCCTCTATTAGCCTACTGACTTTCTGTATGGCAAGAGGATACCAGCAGCAAGTAGTCAGACGTTCAGTGACGGTCGTCCTGTTGTGAAAGGTTTTATCTTGTCTGACCGGCCGGTCTCAGAAGATAGATGGTATGTCACATATTAAGCTACGGTTCATATGATGATAACCTGGTGTTTGGACTAGGTTCCCTTTGCCCGAAGTGCCTTCGGGCTGGAAGCCAAACCCTCGTCGTGTCTGGGAGGCGGGTAAAAACAAGGAGAACCTGGGTTCTGCGAAAGCTGGGCAACCAAAGACACATGCAGAATGGAAAGAGAGCTTCATGTCCGCAGATCAGGTACGCTACTTCGACTCAAATCACGCTGGTTGACGTGCTGACATGTATATCAGAGAGGATCGCTATTGGGAGAAACGCCGCTCCCTTCCGCCCCTCGATCGGTATTCGAGTACATATCGCAGAAAGACCGCGAACGTTTACAGAATATCCGTAACACCGTTCCTGGCACGCATGCGCCTCAACAAGCGGAGCCTGGCCCAAGTCCCGCCGCGTCGTACGTCCGCGGGGAACTCTATATTCCTCACCTCCATCCTTCAGTCGCAAAGGCGGCGTTGCAGGGCTTCCAGCCGTTCACCACAGACCCAGTCAAACAATCGCGCTACACCGCATTCTTGCATTTCCAGGCAAGTCGTGAGGATGCTCCTGGTGATACGGGTCTTGGGCTCGGCCCCCTCCCGGGACAGAGCATCGATGATTTCAACAAAGAGCTTGAGGACTACGCAAAGTCGGCCACAGTCTTCAAGCCTCTCTCTGGTGCGATGGCTGGTCGCTTCCGCAGTGCCGCTATCGTCGAAAACGGCCCGAAGATTATCGAGGGTCTGCACCAGCCGGACCTGTCTGAGCTTGAAGAAGAGGGGACCAAGGAAGAGGTGAAGGAGGAGGAGGACCCGAAGATGGGGGCGGTACGACTGGGCATGTACGGCCCGATGACCCGCGAGGTGCAGCCATGGCAGCCCGCGCGACTGCTCTGCAAACGGTTCGGCGTGAAGGACCCGGAGGTCGACATGACCAGTGTCGCAGGCAACGCATCTGCTGACATCATAATGCCCACCGCGGCCGCGCAGGCTCCTCTCCAGCTCGAGGCAGGCCCTTCGGATGCTGCAGTGTCCGCCTCGGACGGCGTAGGCTTCGTTGCTGGGGGTACCGAGGGCGGAGGTGCGGGGGCATCACGCTCCGGACCTCGTAATCTCGCGAGCATTGGACTGGGAGAAGATGAAGACCAGGGGCGCGACACTCTCACGTACGAGCGACCCGCTATGGACATTTTCAAGGCCATCTTCGCCAGTGACGATGAAGACAGTGACGGAGACGAACCAGAAGCAGATGAAAGAGGCATAAGCGAGGATCGTGGTGCCTCTCAGCCAGCCCCCGGTCGGGCGACAGCAGAGCCCTCCGTGCTAACTGCACCTCCAACATCAAACAGTGCAGCAGCGTCTTACGTACCGCCAACGAACGGCACTGCTGCTCCAGAAAAGGTTGACTTGGCGACGTTCAAGCCGACATTTGTGCCCCGCTCAGAGCGAGATTCACGCAAGGACAAGGAGGCCGGGAAGGACAAGAAGGACAGAAAGAAGAAAGCCAAAACAACATTATCCTTCGACGTCGAGGACGATGGCTTTGGGCCCAGCCTTGGTGCCCCTAAACCCAAAGACAAGGACCGTGAGCGCAAGAAGAAACGACGGAAAGAGCGTAAGGAGGAAGACGAGGATGATAGTATGTGGGTGGAAGCACCTCCGCCAGAAGCTGTGAAGAGCCTTCCGCTCAGTGTGCCTTCCGACGTTCCCTCGGACAAACCACCAGATCGCACTCCTGCTGCTGCATCTGAAAAAGAGGCAGGCCCGCCGCGCGGACGAAAGCGAGCGATAGATTTTATGTAGCAATATATCGTATATCTACCACTGTATCATCACCTACTCTTCCTCATCATCATCATCGCTACCCTCCGGCTCGGATCCAGAGACATGTTCGTCGTCACTTTGACCCTCAGCCTCATCTTCTCGTTTCCGCTTGCCGTTTACTGCGGGTACTTCCGCGTCGACATCATTGTCAGCCATAGTAAGGCATGTCAAACGTGTCCCTTTCGTATCGTACTCGCCGATTGGGCTTAGTTGGACCTTCTCGGCATTGTCGACCGGCAGCGCAGCTAGGTCGTATACATGGATTTTTCCGTCTGAGGAGATAGTGCTAACAAGTGTCGTCGATGTCCGATTAGCGGATGCTGGCAGTGCAACAGACAGGGATTCCACTGCTTTGACCCTTCATAACATCATGAGAGTGCGTCTGATTTTCAAGATTTGAATAACGTACCTGTTAGAGTGCCCAATAAACTCCGCAGTAATCGTGGGTTCGACCTCCCGGTCGGAAGGGATTTGGTAGACGGACACTTTCTTGTCCTCCGCAGCCGCTAGAAGCAGTTCACCGTTGCCAACAACTCGCTTGCAGAACTTGATGTCGTGTAGACGAGATGGGTGATTGATGATGTGCAACAATTGCATGTCCTGGTTGAGTAGTGTCAGACACGCAGCATCTGTTGTGGAGTCGGGAAATACACACTGTCGAGTATATCTCGATCGAAGACTGCACTGCTACAGCAAAAAGTGAGCCGTCTGTCGACCACCGCACGACTTCGCCCTCTGAGAACGTCGTAAGGGCAATGTAAAGCGCGAAGTTACCAAAAAAGCTGACCTTTGCCCAGCTTGGTGCTAGCTGACCCTTTGCCTCGCATCAGATCCCACATGCGCATAGTTCTGTCCTTTCCGACAGATAAAGCAAGCTTCTGAGAGGGATGCACTGCGACACAGTTGACGCGACCCTTGTGACCCTTCAAGGTTCTCAACACCGCCCAGTCACGGGCCCGGAAGAGACACAGCGTTCCATCCTCGGAAGCAGACAAAAGGTGAGAGCGCGATGGGAATTGGAGATGTGTAATGGAGCCTAAGACAGCAGAAATGATCAGATATACGCTTTGCAATGACGGAGTACGCGTACCCTCGTGATGCATCAAACCGCCAAGCTCTTTGCGCCTCCGGAGATCCCACACCTTGATAGTTTCATCTGCGCTTCCAGTAGCCAGCCATTTCCCTCCTTGTGGGGAGGCCGCAACAGCTTTGACGGAGGATATATGTGCGGGGAATATGAACATAGGCTTTAGATTGACCTCATAGTCTGAGTCTTTAGCCGAGATTGTGCCCTTCAGACCATACAGCAGCTTCTCATAGGAGCCTGCAACAACTTTGAAGGACGAAGGCAGCGTAGTGTCGCTAGGAGAGGGTTCGTCGATTGTTTTCTTTGCATCAGATTGAGAGGCTACCGAAGCTCGCTGTTTGCCCTTCTGCTTGGCGGATATTACTGAAGGTTTATGCTCAGGGGCTTTAGTTCGGACTACAGCAGCTTTGCTCGGCTTAGTTGGATCAGCGGAGCTAACCCTGGCCTTTTTGGCGGACCTGAGAGAGGAGGACGCTGCACCTTTTGTTGCGGGTTTGGTCGACATGTCTAGTAACATACGAGGAGGTAAATTTTCCCAAAGAGGAAATCTCTATTTGTTCTTGTTAAATTCCGGGGCTCTTGGACAACAGAGACAAACAACCGTTTCGCGTCTCGCGGACCGATCGCCTTCCACCAGCCGTCGCGTCCGGCGCTCATGTCTGCCGTGTCTTGCTCCTGGCGCAAGGCACTACGTTCTGCAACTCAACATAGACATCTGCACACTGCATCACCGGAAAGTTGCAATGCTAGTATCAACGCCATAGTCCATGTAACGCGGAGCAGTTCCTCGAAGCGCGATGCGACGTCTCCTCTTTATGACTTTTCGGTCGCAGTCAAGGATAATATTTCTACCTCTTCTATGCCAACAACATGCTCTTCTGCAATTCTGGAGGGCTATCAACCTCCGTTTGATGCGACCGTAGTCAAATTGTTGAACGACAATGGCGCCAAAATTGTCGGCAAGACTAACTGCGATGAATTTGGGATGGGGTGCGCTCCCTACCTGAATGCCATCTATCATGGCTGACGGGATTGCTCAGCTCCGAGAACAAGTACTCTGTTTACGGGCCTGTAGTCCACCCTCACCAAGTGGCTGGTTCCGACGTTCCTTGGGAAGGTCGCGAGCGGCGGGCGGCGGGTGGAAGTTCTGGGGGTAGTGCGGCTGCTGTAGCGGCGAAATTGTGCAGAGCGTAGGTTTCCTAAATTTCTTCGAGATAGTGATTTGACAGGGTGGATAGGAAGTGCGTTAGCCACTGACACTGGAGGATCCACTCGATTACCAGCTGCATACTGCGGTGTCGCTGGGTTTAAACCTTCGTATGGAATTATCAGCAGGTTCAGCACTCTTAGCAACCCTCTCGTCATCTTCACTGACGTCGAGGAAGGTGGGGCGTAGTGTCATATGCCGACAGCTTGGACTGTGTGGGCATAATTGGTCAAGATATAGGAGATGTTAGTAAGCTGTTCGGTAAGCCTTCCCTGTTGGAACGTCGGAATCTCTCTTAGGGATCCTTTCGAGGACAGGCGTGCTATCCGCATATGATTCGAAAGATCCTTCAGCAGCAAGGCCTGAAACACGGAACCTCGCCTCGACACATTGTCTGCAGCACTTGCAGCGACTAGAGGGGAAGGGAGACTTGAGCGGACTACGCATCGGTGTTCCTCAGGTATGACGCCCGTACAAGTCCGTGGTCATCATACTGGTCCCATGACTCGTCCTTGTCAGGAGTACTTCCCACAAGAGATGGATCGCAGCATCCATGCACCCCTCAGACAAATACTCCAAGGCCTGGCCTCTCGTGGCGCTACGGTCCTCCCGGTCTCTCTGCCTTCCACTCCGTTTGCTCTCAGCGCCTACTATGTGATATCGAGCGCTGAAGCTAGCAGCAACATGGCGAGATATGACGGTATCCGCTACGGTAGGTCGCGCAAATGGCGTAACAAGATACCGTTTCACTGAGACATCAAACATCAGGCACGTATGTTCCACCGCCACCGGGGAGTGACAAAGTCAAGACAGCCAACGTCTACGCGCATACACGATCGCGAGGTTTCGGGCCTGAGGTGCAAAAGCGCATACTACTAGGCACATATGCGCTTTCCGCCGAGTGCGTGCGACCCAATCTCAATCTATTTCCAATGCTCACCCATATGGCCAGTGCCTTCGACAACTACTTCTTGCAGGCACAGCGAGTGCGCAAGTTGATCAAAACGGACTTCAATCGCGTCTTCTCCGTGCCAAACGTTCTCTCGTCCGACGCAACAGCACCCGAGGACGGTGTGCACGTTCTACTCCATCCCTCCGCAATACGTACGGCACCCCTTCTTGAGAGCTCTCAAGATGCCGATCTAGATGCATATGTTCAAGATGTCTTGACAGTCCCTGCCTCACTGGCTGGGCTGCCTGCATTGAGTGTCCCCACTGGGCTTGGTGAAGACGGATGGCCTGTTGGCGTCAGTGTGGTTGGGCAGTGGGGATGCGATGAGATGGTCCTGAGTGTGGGCAAGGAGGTAGAAGAGTGTGTTCGTTCGCTATGACCATGGTCTGATAGAACGACTAAAATACATCACGGTTCGTCGAGGACAGGCAAGACGTATAACAGCTGTGATACAGTGCATCACGACAACAACAGAGGAACTAGAGGGAGCCGATCTGCGGATATGTGACATTAAGCTATGTATCAGGCGGAAGCAAATCCCGTCGAATAATTTATAGTAGCACTGGCGGATACAGTGATCATCAAGCTGATCAGAACGGAAGAGCGTTCGGGGAGGTGCCGAAACCAAGCCCGGTGAAGTTTCCTGTAGCATCGTAGATACCTGTCTCCTGCATAAGCGATTTCCACTGCTCGCTCATCTCGACGTCCCCGGAGACGAATGGCGCGCCGAACATGTCGGTCGGCATCGGCGGCATTTCATGTGCCGTGCCAAAGAAGGCCGATATGTCGTTGAACTGTTGCTGCACGACCTGTGGCGCCTGCGTTGGTGTGGCCTGTGGCTCCGAGATGGGCATGTTGTGAGGAGGTAGGAAGTTGTTATAGTACTGCACCGATTCTGGGGGTAACGTCTGGGTGAAAGAGGAGGGGATGCCCTGCAGCGTGTGCATCTGCATCCCTGACTGAGCCTGCATCGGAAGTTGCGCTTGAGGCTGCACTTGTTGCTGCGTCGGGAGGGCGCCCGCAGCTGCAAGCGTCTCAAGCGCGGGCTGAGAGGGGTCAACGAGCGCAAAGGAGGAGGAAGCTGGGAACATCGAGAGGTACTCCATGAGCGTGGGGTGGACGTCGTTGAACTGCTCCATCGCCTCCTGTGTCGCAGTGCCGCTATCGCTGGGTGTCGACGCAGGCGTAGACGCAGAGCGCGAAGCGGAGCGCGAATGCATAGTTGTCGTCGGGCTCTCCGACCCCGTCTTGGACGACGGACGCTCTGCTCGTTTTCGCGAGAGGAGCTTCGTCGACATCACCCGCGTCTGGCCGCCGAAGATAGCCAGCTCGTCCTCAAAGGGGTCTTCAGGGCCTATCTTCAGCCGAATATCGAGTGTCGGCGTGATATGCCTATTACGGTACTGCGAGTAAGCCTGCGTAGCACGGTCCCGCAGATTGCGCAAGATAGGCTAATGCCATTCACAAGTATCAGCCAAGAGGCCGCTCGAGTCAATGCAGAAGCACTTACCAAAGCCTGGCGTGCGCGCAACGACAGGTTGGCGCCCCTCTGGAAGAAGCTCACGGCAAGATCCAGGTCTACGAGCGCGCTCGGCGCCATTGTGACGTGAGGACACCGAGTGACGGTGCAGCCAAGAATAACCTGCGCAGTGTGAGCAATCGCGCCTTCGACGTCCGGAACATGGACATACGGCTGCCGAGAAGGCGTGTGTCCACATGCCCCAGAAGCGGGCGCACAGTTCGGGACATCGCTCATGGTGATGTACGAAAGACTTGATCAGCACCGAGGCACATCGGTTCGCGGCGAGAACAGAAGGTGCGTAGGGACTTGAAAGCGGGTTGTTCGGATGGTCTAGAAGAGCCTGAGCGAAGAACGTCCTGTGTATATGAATCATTGCTAGAAGACGCTGATCAGCCCCCTTGGGTACTTCAGAACATGGTGAATGGACTTACTGATTGAACGATAATGTGACATTAGATAGCTCTTCATGCAAAGAGATGGATTCGTGTAGTCGTCTTCGTCAGGTCTCAGATACAGTTTTACGGGCGGTAGCGCCATCTGACGGATCCGGCGATCAAGATCAAGTATTGTTGCATAGCTTGGAGCTTTCGCCGATAGCATCGCTTCCCCAACGTGCGCATATACTTCGCGGCCAAAAATAAACTTGAAGTTCCAGTCTAGATCAACATGTTGAAGTTCTCTGTCAGTCGTAAATATTGATGAACACGACGTACATCCTTGCATGACATCACCGTTCTCGGAGACCGATTGTTCTTCGTCCGTGGGCAGTTGGCAGTCTATCTGGGATAAAGAGACTGCTGGAGGACGGCCAAGCGCCAAACACTACAATGTCTCAACGAAAGACTGCAAGGACATAGGACAAAACTACATACGTGGATCATTTCGAAGACAAGTAGTTCCCAGAACAGATTTCGCCGTCTTTGTACTAACTTGTCATCAAGACTCCATGGTGTGCTGTCACGGTCTACCGAAGAGGTCTTTTTAGAACGCATATACGGACTGAAAACGTCTAGGACGTACGGATACCAAGCTATATGCGCGTCAAAGCGTATGAGCCTGTGTAATAAATCTGCCAAAAAGCCTGCTCACACTCTGTGCGAGCTTCGTCGCATGTGATGTCAAGGCCCACGCACTCTCCAGTGAGTATCTCGGCGTGCATATACTGTGGTATGCAGCCATGAGAGTGATGGCCTGTACTGTCTCGATCTCCGGAGAATCAAACACTGATCTCAGTGATAGCGCTGCACGCCCCAGCCGATAGTATTTCTCCGCTTCAGGGCTGTAAGGAGGTAGAGTGAGGTCCACCAGTGCGCCGACTGCGAGGACCATAAAGAGGACCGCTAGTAAGTGTGGACACCGGTTTGCATCGAGGAGATGTGGGTGATAACTAGACCGCGATGGATCTTTCACGTAGTTGTATATTGGGATCATGACGTCGTTGACGAACTCGTCCCTCTTGATTGGGCGGCACCACCATGTAAAGTGCTCGATGTATGCCTCGCACAGAGCCCACGCCCGTGGCTGCGATGGAAGGTAGGTCTCGAGCTTGTCCATGATGCTGTCGAAGCCGTCCTCGACGATCGCGAGAGGGAATGTCATAGACAGGTTCAAGACTTTTGGGTCAAGCTGTATGTCTACGCCGTCCAAGCCCTCTGGGAGCTGGCCAACCTTGTGCATAACATGAGTGCGAGCGCGACGCAATATGAAGTCATGCCGCACTCACCAAGAAAAGTGACTATATGCGCAGTATTAGCCAGTAATTGCTTCCACAAACGAGCAGACGACACACCTCGGACCCGCCTGACCGCCCAAAGTACTTCGTCTCTCCATGGTCGCCAATCGTCAATGTTCCCAGTGCGTCGATGCTCTCCGCCAGACTGTCCCGCGTATGCTCTTCGTCGACTGTGCGCCGCACTTCCGGTCCGAACTTGATCGTGAGTAGCTCGTCCCGCAGAAGCGGATGCCGCTCGTTGGAGACGCCGGACTGGAAGATGGCGAGGGCGTCCTCGAGCTGACGGATTCGCTCGCTCATCTCGGAAATTTTCCGGTGCAGCTGCTCCGTATCCGCTAGAATGAACCTGATAAGACGTCAATCATTGCACTCTGCACCGACGGAGGCGGAATTATACCTTGTCCCCTGTCCAGCTGACAGGCTGCCTGCAATAATTCGCTAGTCAGATTCACAGAGCGAAAAATTATAGCCTCTCGGTGTACCATTTGGGCATATGGACGTGCAGCCGCGACGGACACACGAGCCGCAAGGTAGCTTCTTGTCGCACTTGAGCTTTAATCTAGTGCAGCATAGCGAGATAAGGTGGCATGGTAAAGATCGATAGAAATGAACACGCACCGTCTACATTCTGCACAAGAAATCTCCCCTCTAGAGCGCTTGAGTTCGATGTCCTCTTCGCTTGTGATCTTTCTCGAATTACGCCGAGGCTCTGCGGGCATGTCGCGGGTATCGTTGAGAACGCTGCGATCAGGAAAGTAGAATAAAGGGGGAGGACCCAAGTGATATAACCTTACAGGGGCGCGAGGGCTGGGCTGGTGTTGGTAGAGTCGTTGCCGGGTGTGGTCGTATCCTCCGGGCGGCGGACGGGTCGACGAGCCAGCTGACTTATAGGAGGGTAATAGACTTCATGCACATGCACCAGCGTCTGCCTTACAATTCGGGATTGACAGTTCCCATTTGCCGGAATCGATTGGCGGCTACATATGACGAACGCTGCTTGGTAAACGAGGACAATCGGCTTCTTTGACTGAACCAAACGCCGTCAACACGGCGCCGTCCTCCACGTCCTCCACATCCGTGATGGGCTCGTCGTCCTAGACGACGTCCGACGACGTCCCACGATACGTCCCGCCTGCTCGGACAATGTCATCCGTGTCCTCCGCGTACCTACCCGCCTTAGTCTCCCGCCCTCGCGTGAAACCTCCGTGGACAGCGGCCACTCTCCCGCCGGTACACATGTCTCCGGCGGTAGAAGTCTTGCGGAACATGATAGCATCTTACAGCACGCAACGCGTCTACGTACCCTGCACGCAGTCCTCGACCTTTGACTGGCGCCGCATCAGTTCCGCAACGAAGAACGTATGCTTCCCCAGTCGTCCACCCGTCGAACTCTTGACCCCACACAGCGTCATCTGCAGTCAAATCCAAAGGCCGTTTTCACCACTTACCCGATGGCGGCCGGACATGCGGCCGCGCAAGAGCACGCGTCTTCTCACCGTCGAGCATTGTAGTCGGTCTCTGGAATGGAAGCCCATCTATCTTGTCGTCACACTGCTCCCGAGTGCACAATATACTGGACACTGCTACTACAAATGATGCGTGTAGAATACATGTCAAAACGGTATGGTACGGTGCGGCGATCCCTATGTACTCCGACATTACACGCAGCCAGACGTCCGAAGCCAGCGATACAGCAAACAACGAAAACGAAAACATTAGGACAAGAAGTTCGAACGAAGAGCGCGCCATTAGTGCCTCGCGGGCTTTGACGCTCATGCCCTGAAGTTGATTCCATCCAGGAACCCCGATTCCTGCATGAACGACGCCCATCGCTCATCGAGCCTTGAATCTCGGGACGCGAGGCCGAGATTGACCAGCTCTGCCGGCGGCACGTATGCCTGCTGCACGCCCTGGAACGGAGTGGCAGCGTGATACACTGGACCATCATCGCGATACACACTCGGTCCGGGCTGTGGGGGCAGCGGCGGCTGATACCGAGGCGCATTGTAGTGCTGGGGTGGCTGTTGAGGCGGCATCTGCATTGGCATTGAGGCGTGCTGTTGTGACCAGCCATAGTCCTGGGTGGGTGCAACTGGCGGTGGTGCCTGCTGGTCGTACACAACGGGCCGGTAATGCTGGCGGACAGACTGTTGTTGGACCGAGTGTGACGGGTAGGAAGATGCATATGCTTGTGGAGTCTGGGTCGGCTGCCAGTCCGCCTCCAGCCGTCTTACAGGCTCCTGCAATGAGCTTGTGGGGGGCCCGTGCTGTTGAAGCATGGGCGGGGCCTGCTGCGCGAATTTAGGAGGCTCTTGCTGCTGCGGTGATGGTTGGGACTGCGTCGAGACAGCCGAGGGCGATCGCGAGGGCGCTTTGACTGCAACGAGCTTGGTTTTGCCCGCGAAGATCTGCAACGTTTCCTCATCTGCATCGTCCTCCGTCTTCACCTTCCATAGCGTCCCATCAGTCATAGCTCCAATGGACTGAGTGGTCCCAGCGATAGCGTGGTGTGCCTTCTCGGTGAGTTTCACGAGGATAGGCTTGCGTTGAGAGGTATTAGAACATATAGCTGGGAGGTGGATGGAGGCTCCTCACCAGAGCTTTGGCAGCGCGCCTGTTAGTCTTTGCAGCCTTAGCAAACAGGTCGGTGGCAACCTCAAGCTGAGCCATAGCATTAGGTGCTAGTTGCGACCGTGGCCCTCGGGTAACGACTGTTGCAAATACAACCTGCGTAATCGTGAGAAACGTCCTTTCCACGGTAACGAAAACGTACAGCAGCGGAAAACGAGAACGTCCAATTCGCCCAGAATCGAGTTGCTACGTCGGGATTGGCCGCGAATTGCTCACGAATCATCTTGAGGATGATTGACGACGCTCGATACGCAGCAAGGAATGACGGTGCATACGGACTTCTGAGCGGATTCTCCGGGCAGTTGATGATCGCTTGCACGAAGAAACTGCGATGAATGTAGAGTAGCACTAGAATGTCGCGTATTCAGTTGTGTTTCCGATGGAATGCATTTACAGAGATACTCACTGACTTCCCGACTGTGGGACATCACGGAGCTCTGCATCGCAACTTCCAGCGAGGGAGGCTCCGCGTCAGGCGGTGCTTCTAGCTCCTCCACCATGGCCAACGCCTCGGGACTAATAGGAAACTCGCGTACTTTGCGGTCGAGATCCATGATGGTAGTATACGAAGGCGCCTCCGCAGTCAGGGTCTTCTCCACGATCATGGACACGCACTCGAAGGCAAAGCGGAAGCTCCATGATTCGTCTGAGGGTCAGCGTGCCAGGAGACAAGCAAGACCGTCAACGCGGAGTCATCAACCGTCACAATATGAGCCTACGTACAGTCTAGGCCGGGCTCACCTTCATTGTCATCGTCGTCTTTGTGCGGGTACTCGCAGTCAATGTATTTGCGCGAGATGCTGGGGCTCCTCCCGGTGGCAAGGCTCTACACTGGACAGGTCAGCTGGCGGTTGCTAGCACGCGGTAGACGACGTGACCCGCCTGCCATGAGTCTGCGACGAAGAGGTCCCAGAAGGAAACGCGCCGCCGGTTAACTATCCGGTCCGGTAGACCCCACCTCGCGCTATCGCGGTCTAAGAGTATGGACAATCAATAGATAGGGCAAAATCGGACCGTGGTATGACTTACGAAGACCAACCTAAAGGGAAAGCTTGAACACTGACCAGTCAGGAGGGTAAAGAAAGCAGGGCGTACAGTTTGCGACAGCTGTGCGGTGAGAGCAAGCAATCCCCACGATGTCTCCATGCTCGTGTCGTTCTTGCCCGGCTCGCCACCGGTCATGCTGTGATATATGCTCATCAAGTGCAACGCCTGGATAGTGATGAGGCTCGGCTGCTCGAAGACAGACTCCAGGCTTAACGCAGCGCGACCCAGATGGACATAGTGTTCTGCCTCTGCGTTGTACGGCTCCAGTTCTGGATCCACGAGTGCACCATTGGCAAGAATCAGCATAACGAGCGCCAGACTATGAGGGCCTCCATATTCATCTTCCAATACGATACCTCCTGATATTGTTGCCTTCTTGTAGAAGTAAGGCAGCATTTCATCTAGAAGTTGTTGCTCAGAGACACCTCTGAATAGCCACCCAGCATACTTGAAGTATGAGCCAGAGAGGTGCAACGCCCGGTCATATGATGGCAGGTGACTAGTGATGAGCTCCTTGACGGCCTCTGGGGAACCCATAGGCGTTAATGGGAACGCCGTCGAGAATCGCATGACTTCCTCGGGTACGGATGGGCTCCTTGAATCACGCATAGAGTGAGGGGATCCATCGCCTACGCTCGGTGACGTAGCAGTGGTATCGCCGTCTCCCTGATATTATGAGTGGAAATGATAGGCTATATGCGGCTTTATTGGCTCACCAACAGCAGGTACTGTGCGCAATGAAGGGTATGATGAGTCTTAACAGTAGCTTATAGTCACTGGCACATACTTCTGGCCCACCAGTTGGACCGAAGAATCTCGAGACTCCGTGGTCCGATACCGTTAAGGTACCAAAAGCATCCAATACGTCCGCTTTTGCGGGGCTAGTCTGCTCTGGAGGTGGGATGTCTTCATCCGGTCCGCCAGGGACGGTGGCTTCTTCTCCTGATAAAAGAGGGTGGGGATCATTGGAACACTTCGCTTGCATTACGGCGAGTGCATCCTCTAGCTGTCGTATTCGCTCGCTCATCTTCGCTATTCGCTTGTGCAAGTGCTCTGTGGCTGCCAAGACGAAGCTAGGATAACAGTAAATTCGTGAGTCACCATATTGATGTCATGCGGACATACCGAGTGCCCTGGCCGGTAGCGAGACTCCCTACAAGCTCGTCAGATTTCAGGGGACCTAGAGCAGAGTACCATGTCTAGTACCATTCGGGCATAGCGCCGCACAACCTCTCCTCTGCGGCGATCGTGAGCAGGAAATTCCGAGTCACAGCTAGACGCATACCTGGCACGATTGGCAAGGTATAGACTTGTCGCATCGGATCTGTTAGAGTGTGAGGGGATCAGTAACTAGCACAGAAGAAATAAGAACAGACCTTGAGTCTGTTCCAAGCGCAAGGAGTTAACGGGGAATCCTTGGTGAGTAGGCGTACAGGTGTGCTTAAATGCGATGATCGCACCTCCGGCACTCTGCGCACGAGATCTCTCCTCGACTCCGCTTCAGCTCAATCTCACGGGAGTGGCTGCTATCGAACTTGTCTTCCTCGATGTCTTTCCGTCCAGAGCGCCGCTGACGGGTGGCGGCATTTGGCCTCGAGTGATCCACGGGCATGAGAGCGCGAGAAGGGGCTGACGACTCGACGGAAGTACTTGTGCTATATTCGTAGGGAGGGAAAATCTATTTTTGCCGTACGGGGGGCGTGAGCTGGATCTGCTCAGCGGTACCGACCACGGTGGGAATCATGGATGAGAAACAGGGCAATTGCATTCCAATCACTCCTCCATACCCTTTATAGGCTATCCTACTCCGTCTGACTGCGCTCTCTCATAATCCTCAAATCTCACGTTCGTCATCCCCGAATACAAACAACTTTTCCTCCGAGCCTATCCGCACCGCTGCGCGATAGGGTATTATAGGGGTAGCTACTCAGGTCGCCCTCTTGTCCTCCGAGTCGCCGAATGCTGCGCAGTTCAACTCGCCGTCGTCTCATACGCGCCCCGGTCGGCGGCGAAGGCAGTTATGAATCACCATGGCATTTCGGCATACTGACACCTTTCTCGATGCACTCTGAACTCAGTTACAGCGACTCGCTTATCACGAGTCCCCGGCCAATTTGTGGCGGACGCCACGCTTGCTTTGCTTCCGTACGCGTCCCCTGCAGAGCGCGCGCGCGCAGGACAACTCGAGAGGATTAACATGGCGATCCCACTTTGCCACGACTCCTGCACGAGCGACAATCCCTAAATCCTTTCAGCCACGCGCGCGAAGGTGATACACGTTGCTTCTCTACCAACTTTGGGTTTGTCATGCTGCGCTTTCGCATGTTCTGGCCAACGACAAGAATGTCACTCTTCTCACACGTCAAAGTATCCCAGGGCCCGATTCGATGGGCTGCATTACCTGTTCGAACAGCAGTTAGCGTCAAAGCTTCCTCGTATGTGCTAGTCGCTTTATCGCGCGAGCTCGCGTCTGCTTCGAGCCTTCGACCGCCTCCTTTACCGAGGTCTTTTGGCGGGCGGTGATGCGCGGCCGCCAGAATCTATCAATGCTAAGTACCGCGCGTTTGCCCTTGACGTGAATGTCTTCCCGCTCAGATCAGCAGCGCAGTACGGAATCTCCCCAGATACCATCTCCTTGTCTCAACCAATCTCCTTGCGTCTTCTCCTTGAATCGTTCGCCTATTTAGACATCGCCGCTCTCATGGCTTCTCATGGCACACCGGTGAGTTCCCAAGACAAGTGCCGGCCCGAACCTGCACAGGAATGCCCAGCAGTCTTCCTAATAGACAATGTCGGCAATACGTGTGGGGCTGCGCCACTGAGGAATTTTGCGAAAGCCTCCGACCTGTTCAGGGCGACTGCTGATAGCGATACGTGGTTGATGATGGCGGCGGTCTCAAACGACTTTGCTCGGCGCCCGAATCAGGGTGCATAGGTACCGCTTAGCGTCTGCTGACCGCCGCCAACAGCCGCCAGTTCTTTCTCGGTTGTGTGACATCACGCAAGCCATGCGAATCAGAGGAAGACTTCGGTACGGTGGTTAGCCTTTGTACAGTGCGAATAGAATAGAGACCGTCATATGATGGCTATCAGAGTATTCCAGGCCTGCAAAATTCTTGCGAAGCATGCGGAAAACTCAGAACCGGCTCTGCTCACGCGCGCAAGAATCTTGGAATGTGGCTCACTCTGCAATATATGGACCATGTAACCAATTGTATTTATTCTCGAAGTAGCTTCGGCCGACACGATAGAGCCAGTCCTTCTAGAACACAACTTGTACGTGAGAGTCGGTCAGAAAAATGTCCATTCTCGATATTTGGGTTTATTGTTGCTGAAGATGGGCTAGTTTTGCTGTAAGCTAGTCTCACCTGTTCACTGGGCGGATATACAGTCCTCCCGTCTCCACCAGAGGTATTGCTGTGCCGATGAAGCCACAATGGTCTTTGTGAAGGATGTACCCGGCGGACCTGGCCAGACATCATGAGCTTAAATCCGGCTCTCTTCCGAGTCGGACGTCGCCAACCGTAGTCAGTCCGTCAGACTTCTGGCCCATCTTCCTGGAATTGGAGCAGAAGCTGTCCAAGGGAAGCTATGCGTTAGCTGGTGACCATTTTTGTCGGAAAAGTACCACACGTAAAATTCAGCCCGCAATATTTGAAAGAGGTGTGCTAGAACGATGTGCCCTTGTTCCTAGCTTCAGTGGATGGACAAGTACGGTCACTATCAGAGTTCGCGATGTAGATGATAGTGTTCGCGAGATGGCGAGTACGTCAGTAAGCGGGTCCTGAAAGCCTGCCGCGATGGTAAATAGGGCATTTCGTTGTGAAATAGCCAGCGGCAAGATATTGAGCCAAAGACATGGGGTGTAGCCAGAGTCCAGATGCCAGTTGGCCTCGGTAGCCCCGTGGACGTCCCCCGTCGGAATCCGAGCCGGCGCGCTCCTTGTCCGTCTGGTCAGGTCCGTCAGGTGTGAAGAACTCATCCGACTTCCTAAGACTGGCAAATCAACAGTAGGTAAGTTATCAGTAGAGGGGCCGCGTTGATTGATCGGATATAGACTTGGACGTGTGTGGACGCGACTTCCTTCCACATGACACGCCTAGAGCAACCGGTCCTGAATATTTCTTTGCAAATGCCGGGCACCTTAAAAAAATCCAGGTCTCTATTGAGGCTTGGCCCGTTCCCTAGGAAACACTGGAATCGCTGAAGGTGAGACTGCGGCATTCAGTATGCACTGGTTATGTCGAAAATCCAGGGTCAACACTGGATCGGCGGAGAGGAAGCAAAATATCCCGGCCAGGGCCGCTGCACCTTCCGCAGTACGTTGGCGCATATCGCAGGACGACACGTTGGGTGACGTGACTATCTCACAAGCGGTGTCAAAACCTGCCGGCGTGCTGGTCAACTCATGCAAGTTTTTCTGTCGGACCTTCCGCGCCATATTCTTCAGTCATTCCATGTAGGGATCCGAACAGCGGTCAGCCTCTCTGAGGAGGCAGTGTCATTGTCAGGCACCTACTCCATCTCACGCGTGGAACATGTTTGAGGGACTTGGGGCCATCCGTCAGCGCCTGCCAGCAATTTCCCGCAGCGGAGATATTAGGAAGCCAGGACACTTATATTACAAGATATAGTACAACACCGTGAAAACAATGAACACACAACAGCGATCAGGTCGAGTAGAATCCGGAATCGCTCACGCACTCGGCGGGAGCAGATGGCGTCTGAAGTCGGACAGCATCTGCGGCGAAGTGTCAATGATACCTGACATCTGGACGGGATGACAACGCACTAAAGTAGGAGTGCGCTTGCGCCTCCGCAGCGGTAAGTCGTTCAGCGTGGTCGTAACGAAGAAGCCTGTCTAGCAGGTCTAAGGATTCGTGCGTAGCCGTAGGAGCGGTCTCCGCAGTCACAAAGCGTGGCCATGGCTGTCTCGGATGACTGCGCAGAACGGAAATGTGAGTGGATATCAAGACCAGTGCATGAGAGACTCACTTGCAGAGGAGATCCTTATTACTGGTTTGCAGAAATAGACCATATCTATACAGATATCGTTCAAATCCATCGGTGCCGAGAATTTTCATTATCTTGAGCAACTGATCTTCGTTGTCCTTTCCGCGGAAGAAGTGCTCTCTCCGAAAGATCTGCGTTTGGCACTGAATGCTTCGTCATTGCGCAAGCCAGAATCGACGCACCATCGAGGCAAGGATGCAGCCGACACTCCAAATGTCCAAGCTATAATCATACAAGTGAAAGCCCACCAGGAGCTCGGGACCCTTGTAATATCGCGAGCCGACGCGGATATGGTACTCGGTACTAGGGTGGTAAAATTCTGCGAGACCCCAGTCTATAAGCCGTAGCTGTGAAGTGCCAACAAAGAGTTAGCGTGTGAGATGGCTCCAAACAAGTGGAGTGTACCTTGCGCCGCTCGCGATCGTACATGACATTAGCTGGCTTTACATCTCGATGCATGATTCCCCGTGAGTGCACAAAGTCCAGGGCCTGTGGTAATGTACCAATTATATCCCTGACGTCCCAGTGTCATAAAATGGACTCACAGTCAAGAGTTGGAAGAGATAGTGCTTGATCTCCAGTTCGCTGCACGACAGATGAAACTCCTTCCAATCCACATTTTGAACGAATTCCATGATCAGGCTGTTCGAGCGCGAAATAGGGTCATGCACGACGTCGAGCAGGCCAATCACGTTAGGTCCACCCGACAAGTTGCGTAGGATCTTGACTTCACGCTTGATCTTCTTTCGCGCAATGGGTTTAAGCACCTTGATGACGCAGGCGTCTTCGTTGGATGTGTCGACCCCTTCGAACACCTATAGAACTCAGGTTAGGCCCGGACCACACTAAGTAAGACGAGAGCGATACATCGGAGTACCTGCCGCCTCCAATTCGCCGAACGATCTCGTATCGGTCGGGCACATTCCACTCTATCTTCAACCTTTCTGAAGGGGGGTCTCAGAGACCTCGAGGCGTTACAAGCGCACGTTGCTCACCGTAATCATACCACCCTGGCCCAAGCTCACCATTCACGTTCGCGTAGACGCGGGCCATCCTACGAGGGATCTTGGGCAACTCAGCAGTGGGGACAGGCCAGAGGTATTGAGCACGATGCAAGCAACAGCGATCTCATTCAGCAAGTCATCATAACAGCATCCACGGGGCGTCGCCCGACCTCCTCCGGCAACGTTGGCATCGTGGGCCGCGATGTTGCAGCATGTTCTGCTAGACCCTGTTCCAGTTCCTTTCCATCTGCCACACTTTGCACTCCGATGATGGCTTCGCCTTTTACGGCAGATGCACCCAGAATTGGTCAGAGCCTGGGCAACATCATGGCTCATTTCCCCAAATGGCATATTCTATATACGTTCAGCAATCTGGCTTCCCTCGCCAGCGTGTTGGGATTTCCTTCTTGAGGGGATACGCGGCCACGAAACCACACGCAGGCACACAGGACTGTCTCAAGAAAGCATCTGTGAGTGTATTGTGGAATTGACCCTCGAAATGCCCGTTGCCCGTTTGCGTGAAAGCAACGGCGTAACGGGTCTTGCCGGGACTATTCTTCAGCCGACGTCACATTTCCTCCAGTACTACTGCACACGAACATAAGTTGCAGTGCGGAGACTTTCACTTTCGGCCTCGAGGCTCACTGCAAGCTTGCGTGCACCTTTGCGCATGGGCGCACCGCGCAGCGTACTTAGACGAGCAGCGCGCATGTAGTTCTCTTTCTGACTCTCCGCGCACAGACTAAAGAATCACGGCCAAGTGGACAATTCTGTCATTCGAGCTGCTCCACAGGTCCAGACCATGGCACCGTATTTCGAGACAGCTAAGGTACCTCATCAATATAATGACGCTCTTGACTAGCTGCATTGACCAGATATGACAGTCTTTCGCAGACGTGCCCATCAGAGATGATGGAGTCGATACTCCTGCATTCCTTGACGCATCTGTTGATTTTATTCATATGTTCGGTAAGCGTCTCCTGGGCATCTCCTAACCCTTCCATGGAAACAATTGGGGACTGAAACTTTAACGCCCATGTGACACAGACTTAGTCGGCAATGGTGTATTTGGATTCGTACAACATGACTTGAGAACAAACCTTGACGTGAGTACGCGCGTATACGCTTGAAGGAGACAGAAAACGATAACCCCAGTGCGTAGGGAGTCCGTAGTCAATATGAGGCAACCTCAGGAGAATCGCCAACCCTAGAGGCACTTGTCGTATACGAAGCATCGACCGGTCATAGACACGGCATTGCTTGTCTGGTCCGGCTCATCCGGTACGTTATCTTGACAAAACATTGTAGTTCGAAAGTAGCAGACTTGCTAATCGTTGTCATATATGCTTTCCGACTATGCCACAATGGAAGAGGACTTCTCTTTACTTGCCAGGCGCTGCAGAATTTACAGACCGATCACTCCGCCGAACTCCATGTGTGTCTGAAGCGGTCGTATGACACCAATCTGAAACATCACCATTCATTCATTATTCGATCCGCGGTCTCTGTACGTGCTCCGTTTGGCCGCCTCGCCCGGATACATTTCATCTGCCCTCCTGTAACTCGCGGAACTAATTAATTGACTCTAGGTCGCCATCCGCGCAGTACCTAGCCGACGCGACTTTTACAAGCGTCTCATGCAAGATGGCACACACGAGAACCTGGATGCTGCTCTGACCAAGTGGCTAGAAGGCTTGGACATGATTGTCATGCGTATGAAAGCATTTTTGGCAGAAGGAGGATACGGCAGAGTCTAAATAACTGATGGTTTTGCCTTGAAGATCCCGATCGAGTCTAACATGTCCTTCGTTCGGCACGGACTTGACATTATAGAACGATCAGCACAGATATCACGATGTTCTAGATTCCGCTTTCCTCAGTGAGCTCGCTTTTATAACATGTCCAGAGACCATGGCGATCGTCTTGAGAGATCGCCATTTGGGGTTGAAAATAGCGGACCTGGTCGATGCGAGTAAGGAGACATGCTGGGACATAACACGACCTTAGGCCGTAATACCCCCGCCTTTCTTGGAAGTTCGGCGCGGCATTCAGATGAAGTTCTCCGAGTACGTCTGACTTCTATTTACGTCAAACTACGGGTTCGAGACATAGAGGCAAATACGAAGCAGCAAACAGACATCTAGGTCCTGGCAAATTGTCGGGAACCAGCGCGTATAGACATTGCGGTAAGCGCTTCGGATGCGCGGTCAGATGTCGAGAAAGCGACGCGGGAAGGACAACAAAGCGTTCGGCTCAATGTTGGTGATTGCTAGCGATGCGACAAGTATTCGAGAAACAACATCAGAGAATCATGGTAACCAGAGCCGGGTAGAGCAGGCAGTGCGCTTTTGATCATGCATGTCAAAGTTCGGATGCATTTTATCATCTGGCCGGCGGTAGTTGGAAAAAGTTCGAGCTCGCCGCGCAATCTCCGGGGCGACATTGTGGTTAATCATGCCTGAGAGACGGGGGCTGAGAACAACATCACACGGCAGCAGAGGTGGTGATATTCTGCGCATCTTCCCATATAGTGTTCAGAATTACGCCCAAAGAGGAATTTCCGCACCGCAATGTGTGAATTCCTGAATTGACAACATGGAAATTGGTCACCAGGGCAGGATCGCGACATCCCTGGCACCCGTGCTTCGAGATGGCAGGAATCGCGACATATGCCGTAGGAGGATTCCATCTTGATATGTTGGCCGTTGTTGGCTAGACATTGACGGGCACTGGGTCCACAGGCACACGCGGCGGCGCTGGCGTCAAGGAAAAGAAAAATCGCCGCCAGAATGAGGCGTTGTGGGCAAAGTTCGGCTAGTACGATGGCTGATATATGTTGTGAGCCAAAGGTGCAGAAACGGACCGCGGAGTGACGGCAGATGGCGGCTGACGCCAGGCAGGCATTGACACGAGAATCAGGAGGTAATCCTTAACAGGCAGGAGGGTAACTGCTCCTAACGGATATGGATATTTCTTTGATTGTGGGAATGTTTTGTGTTTGTTTTTCGAAATTCCATGAAATCTGAATTGAAATGTTTTCGCTTCTTGGCTGAGCCCGTTTTATAGCGAGCGACCGTTTCAGCTTCCACGTCAAACACAGCTCAAACCCCCCTTCTCCCTGCTCCCCGTCGTCGCACAAGCCCTCTTGCGCGCCGTGCCCGTTGTCGAGCACGCCCCCGACCGCGTTGGCGCCCCATACAGGCGCTTGACCGATCCGGTGACACTGGCTTTAAGTACGCCCAATTAACGTTGTGAGCTCCCGAACGTTCACGACGTCGCCCAGCGTCATGCCGTCCAAGTCCGCTGCCGCCAGAGTCATGTCCTCGCCCACGTTGTATGTCTCGTGCTACGCGTCCCAGCACTCAAATTGAATTTTTGCAGAACTTTGCCGCAGAAGCGTAAAGTAGCCCCAGCTGAAGGCGACTTCCCTCCCGGCACGTTCGATGTTGCGGAAGGAAAGACAGACGGCGCAGACGATACCAAGGGCGAATACGAGTCTGGACGCGTGATCTGTGAGGGCTGTGGCGAGGGCATCTCCTTTAGAGATGAGGCCACAGGAGGTTTCACCGTGAAGCACTGGGACGCGCACCGTCTCGAGTGGTGAGTCTGACCTTACCCATCCGTGATGAACGCGATGCAAACCAACCTGTGGCGCAAAGTGCGAGCACCACGAACCAGACGCCCGAGACCCTGCAGTTCGCGTCGGAGAACCAGTCAGACGCTGGACAGGCGTCGGGCAAACGGCGGCGCGCTAAGCGGACTGAGGAGGAGCGTATTGACTACCTCCGCTCGGACCCCTACGTCGCCCAGTTCGAAGCGTATCGCGTCTTGTGCGCGTCGTGCGATAAATGGATCCGTCTGCGGCCAAACTCGACTTACTGCTCTATACCCTGGGACGCACACCGCAAGAGCTGCCTTGCGAAACGCCTGTAAGTTCAGTCGTGTTGTCTGTAACAAATTGTAGTGAGAGAGCATTGTCACAACAGTGCCAAGAACGCGTACCCGACCGATGACCGCAATACCGTGCTCTCCGCTGACCCGTACGTGCGGAAATTCGATGCAGAACGCGTCCTTTGCAAGGTTTGCGAACAGTGGATCCCTCTGGGTTCTGAAGATCACGCGCAGGCGATGAAGAATTGGAACGATCACCGCGCGGCTTGCCAACAGGATAGCACCGCAACACCTAGCGCCTCCAATGGCAACATCCAGTGTGTCTTAACCCTGCCCTAGTGTGTACAATACTAATTGTACAAGCATCCCCACTGCTGACAGCGTTCCGCCACCACCGAAGCACTTGCTCGCCCTCGCCTCATCGTCTTCGTTCCCGATCATCGCGCCTGCCCCCAGCGGAACCCGCACAGCGCCTGTGGTCCAGCAAACATCCCCCATCATACCCGGCACCGCATTTAAGGACCTGACGCCAACGAACTTCCCCTCACACGAGTCGCGCCGCCGCAATGCGGAACAACGCGCGGCTTCTCTACGAGCTGATCCCTTCGTAGGCGATGTGGAACCGAATCGTGTATTCTGTCAATTGTGCCAAAAGTGGGTTCAGTTACGGCAAGATAGTTCGTATTGTGCATATCCGTGGCTCCAGCACCGGGGCAAGTGCCTGAAGCGACAGTGAGTTTATCATTTGGCGCTGGGCCTTTTTGGTACTGAGCTAGAATTTCTGCAGCCAAAAGCGCACGCAGAAAGAAGCAGAATTGGCTGAACTGCGGGCGCAGAGAGAGGCGGCTCTCGAAGTTGAGCAGATGATGTTAGATGAGTTGCAGGACGATAGTGATGAGCCGGAGTCGGAAGAAGGTGTTGAATCTGGAGACGAGGAAGAAAAAATGAGGCGGAGGGAGCAACGACGCGAGGAGAGGAAGAAAGCCAAACAAGCAGCGAGAGCGGAGGCCATGAACGCCCGCCTCAAGGCTGAGGAGGAGAGGAAAGTCCGGGAGCAGAAACTCCGTGCCTCGATTTCTGACGATGACGAGGACATGGACGGCGAGGATCACATGGACGTCGATCCCATCCGGTCATGCAAGATGGCGGACCTTGTCACTCCGTCAGGGAGGTGAGCTTCGAGTTCCTGTCCCTACTGCATCACAGGCACACTAATTTCACTTGGAACGTGCGTAGGCTAGACTTTGTGTTCCGATCTGTTAGGCATCTCTTCAAGTCCACGTACGACGGCACGGACAAGCTCACTATCGCCGCTCTGGTCACCTTCCTCAACGCCGCGATGCCGCCTGACAAGCATGAAGATTTTGACACTGCCGAGGTCACCAAAGCCGTGAAGACATTGCATGATATGGGTGAATTCATCCTCCAAGGCGACGTCCTGCGGGCCGCGAAGTAATGGTACACAGACTGCATTGCATCATTGAACTTCTTGCTCAGAACAGTGGCATGCACTACTGTGTATCTTGTACCATCTATCTATGGCGGGCGATGTAAGATGAAGTCTTGTCGTACGAATGTCTTGATGTTGCCGCATGTGCTGGCGTTGATGTAGTGATCTGTAGTAAAACATAGCGGGAAGTTTGCTTGGGATGGTGTCGCAGTTGGCTACTTATTGATTACGGAGAGTAACAATGATACATGGAGTGTGTCCTATGTGTGACAAAATGATACAAAATTCCAGCACGCATCGCGAATAACAGTCTACAAGGACCGATGTTCGTATAGGGGATTATAGAACAACAGAACCCAGTACATATAACAATCCTGACCCTCTGTCACCGCCGGACGGAAGAGATGATTAGTACGTTCGTCCGATGCCATCGCAAGTCGGACACTGATCCAGATCTATCCCAAAGATGGACATCCTGCCTTTACCGGAGCAGTTCCAACAAAGTCGGCCTCCCAGGCGCGGATCTCCAGCAGAATATACCTGGGCACCTGGTGGTAGACGGGTTGCAACGATCGGCTTGGGTAGAGGTCCGGGATGGCCATGTGCTGTTCCTGTCGAGCGCTGTGGGTCGAGTAAGTGCTGAGGTACCCCGCCACCATGAACGGGAACGACGCGC
This sequence comes from Gelatoporia subvermispora B, assembly GCA_000320605.2. Taxonomy (NCBI): domain Eukaryota; kingdom Fungi; phylum Basidiomycota; class Agaricomycetes; order Polyporales; family Gelatoporiaceae; genus Gelatoporia; species Gelatoporia subvermispora. The sequence goes on from KB445794.1 coordinate 1,260,237, forward strand.
ACAGAGGACACGGGTGACTGGTTGAAGGGCGGACGCGGAGGGATGGTGGGTGCTGATCCAGGGTAAGAAGAACTAGGGCGGTGTCCCGGACGGAATGAGTCTTGTGGTGGGCTGAACCTTGGGAGCGGTCTTTGATAGGTGTGCCGGGCGGTCGATGAATTAGATGCAGGCCATGGCATGCATGCTAGTGCACCTGTGTACCGCCGGCCGTACTTCTCCCAGCAACGCGAGCATGGATGTGAGGGATCGTTGTTCTTGTACCCGGTATTTCGACCTGGGCACTGCGGTCAACGCAAGAACAGAGGCTCACTTGGAATGGACGCACACTTTGGGCACTCGTAACCAGCCGGATATTCCAATAGCGTACCGTTCCTCAAGAGGGGATGACCTGGTACTGGTACAGTGGTAGGTCGTCCATCGTCAGGGATCCCTCCAGGTCTACTCCCAGAGCTCGGCCGAGGAGGCTCCCCGGGTGGTGAAGCATATTGTCCGGGGGTTACTGAGTTGGCCGCAGGTTCGTACTGAGAACTTGAATTTCCCAGTAGACCACGGGGATCTGCACCGACTGAGTAGAAGTCTCTTGCAAAGTCTGACGCCGGTAGCGCATCTACAGGCGAATGTCCCACAGATCTGCTTCCTCTACTCGATGATGGGTGGGTCGGGGGTGGTACTGGATATCCACTACCCGTGATATGCATGGGTACTTGGCCAGGGTATCCAGCCCAACTTCCGCCCGTTGGGACTGGGGAGAGCCACTGCCCTGCACCAGGTGGCATGTACTGCTGCTGTGGCCATGACTGAGGAGGTCGCTGTGGTGCTTGGAATGGTCTTCGAGGACCAAGTTCAATCGTTGTCTCGCCGTGGACGACATCTGGAGCAGGCGTGTAAGCGGGTGGCAACTCCTCGGCTAGGAGGTCATCCGATCGCGCAGGCGTGGTTCTCCCTGCCGCGACCATCTCTACTTGCGGTTCTGTAAGAAGGTGTTCATGTGTACTGGGAGGGGTATTTGGGCTGGGACTACGGCTGGGACTACGGCTTAGAGAGCTTGCTGGTATATCTAACGGGGTGAGGCTCGTTGAAACTTGTGTGTCTTCGTGCGCTGGCTCTGGATCTCGGAACGGGTTTCGAGAAGACACCATGATGGGTTCGCTTCAAGGAGACAGTATGTACGGGAATAAACAAAAGGGAAGGAACAGGCGATGATCCAGGTTCTGAAAATGCGATGCAGATGCGAAGTAGTCTACAAGAGTGTGTTGGAACATGTTACACTGCAGGCGCCGAACATGCCTTCCGCAGCTGGGGCATGACAGCAAGGCGATCAGCCGCTCGTTCGTGCAAGCCCGTGAAATATCAGGTAGATCCGGATAGCTCAGAATGGACTACAGGGCGCCGTTGATGATACATGGGTTATGACGAATCGTCCTTGTTGCTCAAGCTTCTGAAAAACTCGGCGTAGGCGTTCTCGATATCGAATAATAGCTGGGTTCCATGGAGCGTCAGCGAAGTAGGCACAAATATGCAGGCAGTATATACTCACCTGCCTACTCTGCTCTTCGGTAATCTCCTCCGATGCTTTCATACCATTCAGCTGAATGAGCCTAAGTTGAGCACGTGGGGTCAGAATTAGGTGATCAAGCATGGAATGGGAACATACCATCCAACCATCTTGCTCCTGCCCTCCCAATCCTTGCTCCCTTTGAACCGTGCATAGCCAGTTACAAGTTCCTGCAGGAGCGGGTGAAGCTGATCTTTGGCACGCAGTCGCAGCTTCAGAGCGTCCATAAATGTGATGAAGCTCTGCATAGAGAGGTTAGATCAGTCAACGGAGGCAGTTAATTACAAGTCGGACATACCTGTGTCGTCTCGGCAACCCATTTGCTCGTCTCTGGCCCCGCCTCGCTTGAGTGCTCAACAGTCGCAGGTACACCTACTTTCAGTCTGTGCAATGCCGCAGGATGGTCCATCTATGACATGAGACTCAGTGGAATGTGTATCTCGGGAAGAGATCGAATGTACGCGATAACGGCTCATGAACTGCTCGATAGAAGGCACCTCGTCTCCTACAAGTTTGAGCATTGTCTTGTACTGAGATAGTAGCCTTATACATGCCGGGGAATATCTCTTTGATTCAGAGCTCAGTCAAAGGAATGGCCTATGACAGAATCCAGCTTACTCTGCAGCAGTTACAGAATCGCGCACATAGGCACGCTCCAGATAGTCCAGCGCGACTATTATGCCAAACAGAGTGGCCAAGAGGCTGTGTTTCTCGCGTTCTGCATTTGTAGTGTACAGTCTGAGCTCCTCATCGAGGTTTAGAGGTCCGGACATTATGAAGTCTATCGAGGTAGGGTGGCATCGTTTGAAGGTGATGCGTAGTATGCGGTCCGAGCGTAGGTCGGACCGCACGTGACCCGAACGCGTCGCAAACTAGTAGTTTAACCCTGAGGACCACACCGGAGCTTCTCGAGCTAACAGCCGCGATTGTATAATTCGGACATCTTGCGAACATGTTCCTCCATCACCTCAACAGCGCGGATGTGTTGCAAAGTGCCGAAGTCGCCAACTAAAGATGAATTACGTGTCCGTCAGCCTCTTCGACTGGCACTACGAGATTCAAGTTGCCGTTGGTCGGATTCGCTGGGAGCACTCGTGCGAGCCTCAGTGGAGAACATATAATCTCTAGGAGAATTACAGCTCGGATCCTAAAATACACAACACTGTGCATACCAGTACGACGATATCGCTGATGTCACCAAATACCTGCCGGGTTGTCAGCTTTTCTATAAGCCTATCTGAAACTTCTTATAGCGAATGAGACGTCAGCAAACGGGGGGATGCAGAGTGGAATAACAGATGCACGGCTCATAACTGCCTGTCGTATGGTCGCTTGGTGCTATCCCATGGATAGCGCGACGGCATACAATGAGGCTGCTATACTCAAATAGGTGAGTATTACATCCAGCCAGGCTAGACTACTAACAAGTATCATTTCCGCGCCAGGCATATTCGGACGCAAGAAAAGGAAAAACCATTTCTTGCGCAGAATATGTCCAGGACGGGCAGACATGAGTTAGCATGACTACCGGGGGACGGGCAGAGGTGTCTGATCAATCCGTTGACCCAGATCCGACTTCGGCACACGAGCTTCGGTGCGAAAGCGGAGGACGTACCTGTGGATTTAGCCACACCAACTAGACATGCTCTAAAGTTCATGAACCGGTTCTGTTCACATGTTAACATGGCTGGCCTATTTACTGTGCGCCAAGACTTACCACAAGCCCCTGGAATAATCTCCACGATGAAGTATGCGGTTGGAGTTATATGTGTTCATATCTAGAGCTGATGCATCTTCAGGGCTGGCTAAGACTGCTATCGATGGTTGCTACCCAGGAGACCGACGGACGAAATCTGTATCATCGTCTGCCGGGGACCTATCCCCGGGTAGAGGCATGCCCAGAGATTATAGTCGCGGATACAGTGGTCGGCGACGAAAGTGAAGAAATAAGACACGCCCTGGCTGAAGGACTGCAGCGGATCTGCGCTCATCTTTATACCTGGTGCCGGCGTTCGTTCGAACAATCGATGGGACAAATACCAACCATCTTGGCATCGATAAACACCGGGACCCTATTTTCTGTGTGGTGGAGCAGAATGGTAATTCATACCTTCGGTGATGACGAGACTGTCGGCGGAAATAACAGTACTGATTGGTCCGACTCGTGCGGTCTCCCATAGGTGAGTGATAATGTGCCGGACTTCGGACAAGATAACCTGGGAAGAACAAGGCAAGCCATAGGAGAGGCCGACAAGAGAGTACGTTGCAAGCAACGCGGGAAGCGCAAAATCAGGGCCGACAGATTCAGTCCACAAATGTCCCTCCCGGAAAAAGTGAAATGTACGCGTCTGTTCTGGATCCCACGCTGCGATCGTGCTGGACATTACCTTGTCATGCAGGGTGTCCATCAACCGAACGCGGTCCGGCCCTCGTCCGCGACGCCCAATGGCCCAGTCGTTCTGAGCCCAGACTGCGAGAGATATCCCAATACCGGAGGAAGGTTGTACCCAAATCGAAGGCAATGCAGAGGCGCGCTGACCTCATGTCGTCTGTGATCTCAGCGCCGGTGTTCTCTGTTTTGGTGTTCTGGTAAGCATCCCCCGGTACATGCGGTCAGAGATCCGCTCTCTGCGTAAACACTCGACTGTGATGGCCCGTGGTTTGACCACGTTGCTGTGCCCGCTTTCCACTTCTTGACGTCCGAAATGGCACAATGCATTTTGTCATATCAAGCGAGTAGTCTGGCCTGCCCCTCGCTTACCTCCCACGAATACGTTGCAGACTCTACGTAACGAGGAACACTGTCTTCACATCTGGGTTCTGAATCACCCGGCAGAACAGTCTGACTACGGGACGAAGAACAGCGCCGACAGCTCGATGTTCTGGACACCTTACTCGCTGAAATTTGGGCGCGACAGACGAATTTACTCGCTCAGGTGGACATTAAATAAGACCTCTACGACGGCGTGTATCCAATGCGCTTGGTTACCGCATGCTCTTCATTCGTCCATCCGATACAACAGGCCCCTGCAGGGGAGGGGTACCGAAATTCACGGATAGGAAGCCACGGAGGCTGTAGTGTGCGCAGCCTACGCGCGTTCTGCCCTATCGATTCCGCGATAGCTCGTAGGTACCGGCGACTTTGATCAGCCGCTGGGATGATCACTGTCGTGATCGAGTTTGCCCATATGGACATCGCCGTCTAGGTGCTTCCTGCTTGACCCCGTGGTGTGGTGCGGAGCCCACGCTTACTTCTTCTATCGTCACAGCAGGCTCAGCAATATATCATACGTGACCTACGTCGTTTGAGAGCGCTTGTTGATGCTCAACGAACTCGCCGCCGGCAGTGATTGTCAATCCCTCGTGGGATTGATGGCCAGGCACTCATTCCATCTCAACTGCATACCATACTGCACTGGTCTATCAAGCTGTCATGCTATTGTCGCCTCAGTCACCACCACTGCCAGCGAGTCAGCTGCATCCTGACCATATCAGACAGATCCATGATGCTGAAATGTCTGGGGCCGAAATAACAACAGAAGGTTCACGAATCTGTCTCCACACCGAAGGCCATGGGGCTGACGGAGACACGCAGAGAAATGCTGGAACCTCGGAGAATATGGTTGATATTCAACTGGCGCGCATTTGCGGCCATTGAACGCTGTTGACGCGACCGAAAGCTCCAAGCTAGTACTTGTATAACACAGCGTCCTCGTCGCCCAGCAGATTTGCTGCGTTCACTTGTCTACTAACAGGCTGTTATCCAAGGTAACAGGAACGGATTATCGCATCCTGCTGTCACATAAACTCGTCGAGTTTGCTCAACATGCGAGCGTAGTGACGTGCCCATCGGTGCCAGCCAATCTCAGATCAGAGAAATCAATCTCCGGGAGAGGCGCTCCGGGAAGCTTTGTCAATATCGTAAGCGCTAATTTGAGCCAGTCTAGACAAACCACGGGTCCGGTTCGACGCTCATATGTATCACACGGAGATGTCTTTATTCTAGCTCCCGCGCGCCTCCAGTCTCCTGAAGACAAGTCCCTTAGATTCGCCCTGTCCGCCGAGGGAATTTCAAGACTAAAGGAGAGATTTGGCCGGCAGCGATATTGCATCCACTTCTCGGAGTCCGCGTCCCTCGCAGTCCTAACCCTAGGGAATGGTCAAAATAATCCCGGCATCGGTTCGTCCCGTCCAGCTCGCGCGACCCATTCGGTCTGGTTTCACAAATTCTCGCGAGAAGCTGCGATGCCACCACATCATCGACATTTTCTGTACGACGCGATCACGGGCGCCGTGGAGCGCCTGGAATCCACGAAAACATCGGTGTCAACCTGATCTCCACCATCATGGGACGGTGACAGCGGGTCCTCATGTGAGAGCGGACTAAGGTGAAAATGTTAAACGCTCTTCTCGAGCATTCATGCACCGTCTAATAAATGTGCGCCAGAGTATACTCCACCTACCCCCTCTTCACGCCCGGACCACTACAGTATTCTTATTCGATTCCCCTTCGCATCCCATATAGCTCATGAGCAAAAAATTCACCGTCGCTATCTGGTCTGTTCTGTACCTTCACGAATTTCCCGTTGTCAAGCTGACGTGCTTCCATCGGCATCCAGCGGCGGGGGCGTAGGCGGCCTTGTCTGTGCTATAGCGTTGTCGCAGTATTCCGATGTTCAAGTTGATATTTATGAGGCAGCGAGTCAGTTCTCCGAAATCGGTGCTGGCATTGGCATGTGGCAGCGCACGTGGAAGATCATGCAAGCTTTGGGCCTCGATCATGACCTGGCAGATATTGCGATCGTGCCCCCGAACGAGTCACCACGTAAATGACCATTCTTCTGCTTCCACCAAATTCTGTGTGTGACTATTGCTCGCATGCTTACTAGAGGTCGCGTTCACACTTCGCAAGGGAGATCAACCAGAGGGACGCAACTTTTATGCGCTCACTACCCCAGGTGAGTACATAGAAACTCGTCCCATCGAGCGAGAAATATTAAACTCTGAAAAGGGGGCATGATAAGCATCCATCGCGCTCATTTCCAGTCTATTTTATTGCGACGCATCCCTTCTTCATGCAACACGTACACTCGCAAGCGACTTATATCCTACACTCAGCCTGTACGCCGTACGCGCCGCAGCGTAACTAGCCCCGACGAGATGCCAAAAGTGACTCTCCACTTCGATGACGGAACCACAGCCTTCTGTGACGTTCTCATTGGGGCCGACGGGGTCAAGTCGAACGTGCGCTCGTCGATGATGAGAGAGATGGCGTCCGTGGCGAAGGCACAGGGTAATGTTGCTCAAGCGGAGACGTTCTCGCGTGCTGCAGCCCCTCGGTGGAGCGGAACCTCAGCATATCGTGCCGTCATACCGGCAGAGAGACTACGATTACTGGCACCAGGTCATCGTGTCCTCACTCAACCCATGATAGTACGCATTCCGCCTTTGCCCGTCTGATCAAATTGACGCCATGTACGCAGTACTTGGGCAAGAATACCGTATGTCGTCGATTCATTCCAATCGGCAGTGAACTCTAATCAGCTTGGTCGGATTGCAGCAAATTACTGTATACCCCATCGCGCACGGTTCTCTCATCAACTTGGCTGCGTTCAGCGCTCGATACGATCTCGAAAATACGACACTCGACGCACCATGGGTCCAGGACGTTTCACGCGACGAGCTGCTCCGAGACTTTCAGGGGTGGGAGCCCGAAGTGCAGACACTGCTTCAGGTGCGCCCGTCCCCCGGTGAGACGTGTATTGTTCGAGATATGAGTGTTCGGCTTGCAGTGTGTTCCGACGCCGAATCGCTGGGCAATCCATACTTCTGCAGCCCTGGGAACATTCACGTATGGCAGAGTAGCACTCCTCGGTGACGCAGTCAGTGTTCAACGATATCGGGCATTGCCGTCTGCGTGAGTATCGCCTGACCAAATTTGTGCTTTTGCAAGGCACATGCAATGATGCCGTATCAAGGTTCTGGAGCGGGGCAAGCAATTGAGGTAAGTCGCAGCTTTCTGTCGGTCACGCTCCATGCTGAAAATAGTCAAATTCCCTCTCTTTCCCCCCTTTCCCCCTTCATCTCCGGTCGTATGTGAACAGGACGCTTATGTGCTCTCGACGTTGCTCGGCCATCCGCTCACCACTCTCGCTACGCTACCTCGTGCCCTTCAGATATACGACGCAATCCGCCGGCCATTTGCTCAACATGTCGCCAAGGTGTCCCGGGACAATGGCCTGCTCTTCACCATGAATTATCCTGGCCTCACCATCGACTCCCCTGCTGACGATGTCCCACGGAAGCTCACAGAACTCTCGAGCCATATCAAAAAGAAATGGGAGTGGGCATGGGAGTCGAGCGTCAGCGAAGACGTGGAGCGGGCAGTGGGGATGCTCGAGGAGGCTGCAGCTAGAAGCTGATAGCTCTCATAATTTGATTAGACTCGTTTTCGAAGGAGTTATTTAACGTCATGAAGCTCTGTAGGACTCTTGTACATCGCCGCTCAGTTCGAGATTTCTCCCTGTATTGGAGATCGCTAAATGTTCGCTCTCGGCCGTTGTCAGAATCAAACACCTCTTACTCTTGTTCGGATGGCCCCATGAATGTCCGATAGCATCTTCTCAAGGAGCATCGATAGACCGCGGTGCGGGCCCGCCCGCGCGACATGAGGCGTTCATCGATATAATTACCCACATCCGTATTCACCAAGCCTGGACGAGAATTAGGATCAAACACGACTTCCAGGCATATGCTACCGTTGTAGATGACTTAAGATGAGTCAATGAGGTCGTTTTGACGGGTATAAATATGGCATAATGTTGATGCAGCAAATCTTGCCCCAGCCTGAAACGACGCACGTGTAAGGGGAATTCGCAAATTCGCAGAGATGTCGAGGCAGGCATCTGTTACAGATCATTGACATGCTAATCTTTAGCTGCCAAGAGACCAAGGAACCAAAAGTAGCATGCTTTTAGAACATTCAGGCTACCATCGGTAGCCAACACCCCGAATAGTCAGTCCGGATTCCCAATCCTCTCGAGTACACTCGTGGCAACACCGCCCTCGGCTTCATGGGCAAACGCATAGCCAAATTGTGAGAAGAAGCCGTGGAGATGCCATCCGATTAACTCAGCGAGCTTCGTGGCAACTCACACATACAAAGCACACATAGGTCCCAAGTAATCCAAGTCGCAACCATCACGTGAGCGTACCGAGCGCGTCCAGCTCACATCGATACCACTGTATCAGTCCTGATTGCAGCATGCTGAGCCAAAATAGTCCACGATATTGTTAGACCCCGTATCCATTGCAAACTCAGTTCTTCACGCGTTAGGGCGCATGTAATCGACGGACACATCCGGATTTGGCGAATAAGCTATTGTGATTCGCTCGATTTGACCCATGCACGTTTCCACCATCGATTCTTCGGATCCGAGCCTGTCCCAGTGCAGTGTCGGATCTCATCGCGTCATGATCGTTTTCGCGTGGATATTTATACATATATGATACGACACTGAGTAGATGTAATATGTTCGAGAGTCTTATATGTATGTTATGGTATCGATCGCCACTGGTATATTTGTCCGGTGCTCATTTTCGACTGAAACGTCGAGACTTTGGATATCAGGCCGTGCGTGATTTGAACAGCAGTAAGCTGCAGAAACTACCAAATAACAGCCGCTGTCAGATTATTATCCAAATAGGAGAACGATCGTCGGCCTCACCGGAGCAGACGTCTGCACATATTTCTCTCATCGGAAGCCACCGGAGCCGCCCGCACCTACAGTTGCTGGGCCACCCGCATAGCCCGTTTCCGGTCCTGCACCTACCCCAACTTTCGGAGCGGCGCCATATCCAGCCTCTGGGTTGCCCTGGTAGGCGTTATAACCACCACCAGCACCGTTGTAACCGCCACCAGCACCGTTGTAGCCGCCACCAGCACCGTTGTAGCCGCCGCCAGCACCGTTTGACCCATCATATGCAGGAGGAGGGGGAGCGGGACCTGCGCCTCCGCCGGTAAGCCCGCCTCCGAATGGGAAGGGGAGGAAGCCTCCCGGAGCGCCTCCGTTTCTCGCGGTCCGACGGCGGCGGATGAACACGCAGCAAAGGCAAAGGAGAAGTGCGAGTACCACGCAACCTGAGGATTGCGAATCACTCGGTCAATAAACATATGCCGGGTGATGGACGTTTGAAGTACGAACCGATCACGATTCCGGCGATGGCGCCGCCAGCGAGTCGCCTCGTTCGGTGTCTGAAGGTGCTTTGCGCGTGTGCGGTCAGCACGAGTGACGCCAAGAGCGCTACCCGGGACATATTTTGACTCGACATCAGGTAGAGTGGTATGTTGTTTCTCTCAGGAGTAGGCGAACAATACAGGAACAAAATCTCAAGAGCAGGCAACTATGTAGTGGGGGTGCGTCAAAGGTGGAACAGGCCAAGACTGTTGTCCAGCTCTGCTTTTCATGCTTGCGATTCACAGCCTGCGGAGTGAGTTCTATGACGGAGTTGCACTGGAGCGTGTCGGTCATGAACTTGGGCTGGAACTAGAACGAGCTTCCATTCTGTTTCCGCTAGGCGCCGCCGCAAGACAGACCACTGCACAGTTCATAGCTCCCAAAATGTCATTGATAAATCAGGTGGATTGGTCTTGAACAGCCTCTTGGATATTTCATGGGATAAACGAGGACAAGTAAGCAATGTGCTGCAGCAGACAGAGCTCGGCCAAGTTGAAACCGTGTCTGCCCGGATCGCAAACAAGCGCTAATCGTGACGGAGTATGACATAATGGCCTGGAGAGAGGCACGTGATAGCGGCTGAGATGTGCCGAGGAGTGAATGGTCTGCCGCCAGCCGAGGCTGGAGCCCCCCGGGCTGGCCCTGGTCAAAGCTGTGTTCTCCGATGGGCCACGACTGACAAATACCCGCTCTCTGGTCCCGTTGTCCACAAGAATCTATTATAACGACGACCGTCTACTGCTTTCTACCGCACAGCCGAACCCATTTTGCTGTTTAACGATTCGTTTGATCTCTCACGACCGTGCTCTGTTTTACGGTTTTTACGTCTATGACGTCTTTACACTCCGGTATACTCAAACGCTCAAAGTATCTCATCGTACTGTCTCTTGCGCTATCCGCATCTGCGCAGGAGGGCGGTTGGAATGATACTAATTCGCCGGAACATATTGCTGTGGGTGTCATCATTGGTATGTGCTTCATTGCGTTATGGAATGCGGGTACTTACATGCAGATCCAGCTGCTGTCATCTTCTTCGTCGGGGTCCTTGTCTTGCGCGCAATGCAGCATCGCCGGACAAACCGTACCCGCAATGCTGCAGTAACTGCGCCCGTGGCATTGGCGTATAATGCTCGCAACACAGGCGGACTTCCGAGCTACTGGGCAAGTCGAGCGCAGCCTAGGGTGCCAGTAAACACAACCGATGACTACCCGCCGCCTCCAGGCACTCCTCCACCTCCGCCGCCATATCCAGGCAAGCCGGCAATGGAGCAGCAGTCTAGTGATCAAGGAGAGAATCCATTTTCTGCTACCAGTAACCCCTTTGTCTATTCTCAGCCCGGGGCAGCAGGCGCACAGGCTCCGTTCGGTGGACCCAACCCTTGGTCGGAGAATTCGCAACAGGTCGAAATGCCCACCCCGCAAGTCGTGTTACCGCCTGCAGCACACATTCAGAACTCGAACGCCCCATCAGATAACGAAAACCCATGGGATGGCGGTCGACCTCCACCATTCTCAGAGGACAGAGCTGTCAGTAGTTCTGGCACATGAAACCCCACAGATATGGCACCGGAAGGAGTATGTCTCGCACATACATTGTAACGCATGCTATATGCTTACCCGTTTTGTAGGGACGACTCAACTCAGTGGTTCAGAGCACAATGATTCCCCATTCACGGATTTAAATGTATGGACGTCCATGTGACTTGTAGCAATACATTCTACAGCAACTCTGCAAGCTCATGTAGAGTAATCTAGTCCTCGGAATATGCTAGCACCACACTATACCTTATTCCAACGACATTTCGTTCCCGCTGCCGGTGCCAGCTCGAGCGCCTCATCAGTCTGGAATGCAATACAGGCCTCAGGGATATTCACCTTGGAGGGTGCTGCATCTCGTTGAGATGTACAATCCAGATGCTGGTAATTTTGCAGAGACGGTCGTCGGTCGATCAACGGGCTGTTACCGGAGATACACTGCCTGCCGAATCTCTCTGTCATTGCTAGGCAATTTGGGCTGATTTGGGTCTACCGAGCATAGTTCTGTGAGGGGCGAGCGACCTACGTGAAATCCGTATCATTTGTTTATGGGTCTATCTTCCGGAGACAAACGTGAATTGAGGCTCGGTGTGAAGTAGTGCAGAAGGCGTGTCTTGAAATGCTGCGAGGATCGATTGAGCCGGGACAGGGATAGTGATGAATCCGATGAATCCGATAGATGTGTGGAGACTGGACTGAAGAATAGATAAACCGCCAAGATGTTTTATTCACGGGTTGATATCTATACTGCCCACCAGATAGCTGGCAAGCAATGTCAGGGTCGCGACCGACACAGAGAAAATATCAAGGCGTGGTGTGGATTTCGACTACTATATGATGGGTGATGCGACAATTCACCGACTTACCAAGATACTTGAATGTGTCCTCGGAGCAATCGACGAATTTGTATATTGCTGTTGTCTGGCCCTATGGGAGCCCGTTGGAGAGAAGGCGAAGTGCGGCCCCAGTAGCTCTTTACGTATATTCTTTTTTAGCATCCCGGATAAGCCGTTCGCTCTACAACTGCGAATCCGGGACAATACCAGCAACAGGTTCGCGTAGAACGATCCCTTCCTAATATCTCATTGTCGCACCATCAGTTCCACCGCAGTTCACGATCTCCTGCGTGAGCATCAAATTTACTCGCGCTACGTGCCGACGGACCTTTCCATGAGATCATCCCAGCTGTTGTATTCATTGATCACTGGCAGTTAGTTGATTATATGGGACGTGTAAAGCGCCCGAACCTATGATGTCTCCTTGCAGGATGTGCATAACAACCCAGAGCATCAGGGGAGGGGATTTACAAAGCAATAAGACGGTTTTAACTATTTCTCTCTTGCATGTACGAAGCGTCGAGGAGATCATGGATTATGACAACGCCTAGAGAGTTGGAGTATAAGTCGAATGTTTGCTCTACTAAGGTCCGCGTGAGTGTCGTGAATGAGCTCCGTACACAGTTCAAGAAGTGTGTCTACCAGCTGACGCAATCATGGAAGATGGAGATGAAACGAGGGCTGACTATGACAGTCGATACCACTCCTTCTGGCGTATACTTCATACTGCAGGCGTCTGTGTGACAACAATGAGCTTATCGGGCATTGTTCGCGGTTACGAGTATCGAATGAGCCTTACAGACATCAGTGTCAATATCAGAGACAGTCTAGTATCAACGAGGATGGCATCTCCGACCGACCCTGCAAGTTCGAATATCGAGTACGTGTTCGCGTGTTCGATATGCCATTTATCTGGACATCGGAAGAGAAAATGTACCATCGCTGCCAGATAGCAATCCGGTGTGATTCCGGTACCTCCATCAATGTCGCAGACCTGTAGGCCACGCGAAAGACAATGTTTGAGATCAGACAGGTAGCAGCCACTGAGAGGAAACTGAGACGGAGTCGCATCCAAGATTGCATTCACCTAAGCGCTTAAGCCATGTGGGTAAGTTCGGGTCATGCCTTCATGTGTGCGACTGGTGTCATACTGCCTGCCTACGTGTTACCACCATATCTTCGTGGGTTTCTGCTCGCGCAATATGCCCCCCATAGGCGACCTCCACGGTTTCTCTGCCCGTGGAACCTGCCACACGATTCTTGAGCGCTCATGAGATACCTGAGCCCGAGGGTAGCCGCTAGCGCCGAAGAAGCAACGAGGCACACCCCAAAACAGGCAGTCCAACTTCATTCGCCGGCACAGGCCAACGGACGACCTGAATGCATCGTCTTCCCGCTTATCACCCGTGATAATCTCGTCATGACCATCATAGCACTCAAAGGCTTGTTCTACGAGTACACTGTGCTGATCATCTGTCGCAGAATTACGGGAGCCTGACCTGGGTTTACTTGGGTTCGCGTTCATTTTCCACGGTGCGCAGTCATTTCCATTCTCCTGGGAGGCAACGCTGATTAATCTCTCTCATAGTGCGGGCCTCACACACGAGCGGAAGATACTGGGCATGTCACCGAATACATGCGTGATATGTCAATTTGACTGTTCGGTGTTGCCGGCTGGGCTCCGCATTGAAGTCTTGTCCGTCGGTGGAGCCGCACTGCGATTCCGCTGTCGCCGGTCCTCACCGATTATCTGCATTGCCTGCTGCGCTTGCGAACACTACGCGATGCGACAAATCAATATACAGCGTAATGTTATGAACCTGCCCGCTAGTTTCGTTGCCCTGTGTCTTGCTTTGGTGTCTATGCACCTGACGCACGGGCTTCCGCTTCGGAACACTGTTTCCCGGTGAGTACCTTCACTCCATCTTCAAAATGAGCGAAACCCATTGCAGTTCCAGATGGAGGTTTATGAACGTACCACATCAGCGAAGGGACGTTATGAAGTGGAAGCAAAAGTTCATCGGCACAGGTAAATTGCACACATGCTCTTTAGTGATAGTCCATGTGTACAGAACCTAGATGCATATCTTTCATTGAAAACTCTAGTTCCTACTCCCACGCCCTTATGGCGAAGGAATTCCGCAGGTCCGCGACTTCCACACAGGCAACCTCATATCGAGCACCTCGATGTTGTAATATCGTTCGCTTCCTGTCTACTCTCGCAAGTTCCACAAGCAAGCAACCTCAAAGAGACCCTCTTGGGTGATCAGACCACCTCTCATACAGATTGCTTCGATGCAGCAACTGCGGCGCAATGTACTCATATACTTCAGGAGAAAGCGCACGGGGCGCTTCGAATTCGTGTCCCATAGGATGCCGAGTTGCACAAGGTGTGATATGGTAGTATTGTCCATTGCTCTCATGTTACAACCATTGCAGGCGGTTCCCTTCCGAATCATGGGCGGTGCTGTGGGCGCCACAAGAACGGTTTGCATCCCTACAGGACGTAGCTCATGTCCAACGGCACCCAAATTCATTATTCGGCCGAGTCGACTTTGCCATTTTTAGGACACCTCAATGGCCCGCACTGCCAATCCACCAACCGCCTTCGGACTCTATTCTTTCTACACACACGTGCTGCCGCATCGTGAAGTCCCCCGGCCGCTGTGGCTGTGACAAGGCCAGGATACGGACGGCACCCGAGGCTTTATACACGGTCGTGCGCTTCCACTTGTCTTACGATCTCGCACCGCAAGGTCCGACGTATGGGCAAGGACCGGGAGACGAGGATTCGGCGGCTCTCCCTGGGAGCAGAAATCCAATCAACTGCCCAAACTCTCTTAGCCTCTGGGCTCGGAGGAGATCGTCGTCCCCCCCCCCCCGAACAACATGAGTCCATTCGGAGTGGAGCAGGTCCCTAGCAGTGGGTCGCAACGACCCGGGTCCGTGCGCTTAGCCTCCGAGACAGTGCGCAGTGGGTGTGGAAGTCCACAGTGGGCGCATTGCGGGACTGGGCCCGCACAGTGCGCCCGACTGGGTGCGGCAGCCTCTCACACGCATGGGACAGACTTCCGGATGCAACATCGAACTTTGTTCTGGAATGGACCGTGCCCTTGGAAGGGTGCATCGGACGGACTGTGGCCGGTTCAGAGCCCACATCAGAAATCTTCTCGTATGTGATGAAACGGTGCGACACGGATTTCATTGATCACTGGGCATGGGCAAGTGACTTTGTCTCGTTCGCCCTTCACCGTATCCTATCTCCTTGATTCGCACCGTAGCTGCCACAGCCATGGCACTGGTAACCTGATGTACAAGGATGTCTGGCACTGTCGTGGGCGACGATCTCCTCAGCAAAGTGCAAATTGGGAGCTTACTGATGTACAAGGATGCCTACTATCGGAGTCGTGGGCGATGATCCCCTCTGCAAAGTGCAAAGGATTCGACCTTGGTCTCTTTACAAACTCCGGACTTAGTGGCTTATCGTGCGCGGAAGTTGTTTGTTACGGCCCAGTCAGCATCTGTCTCGTTGGTGGCGGGCGAGGGAGGAATTTTGCTTGTGTCACAGGATATCGTGCACCATGGTCGTCCCACATTGCTGTCATTTCACGCATGCGAGCAATGAGACCGGTTCGGGCATGGATGACCAGCTTCACTCTGTATTGTTCGCACAGCTCTTCATCTGTTTGCTGTTTAGCTAGCGGCTCAAGTATCTTGATTTGATTATAATGGGGCGCCCACTTGTTTACATGGACGATCAATGCAAATCATCGTATCTTAGTGCTATTTTGCCGTGAACCCACAGTCGCTCAGAGGGCAGCATGCTCAACTGCCGACAACGAATTGAATTCATCTCATGTACATATTCTTACTAAGTCATCCATATTCCATAGATATGTTCCGCACTAAACGACACGTAGAACAACACGTAGCACTTGCCCACACCACAAACGTTGTGCGCATTAATCATCGTTCTATCATCAGAAGGCGGAGCTGATTTACTCTTCCACGCCGCACATCTGCCCACTCGCAAGGATAACTCTCGCATTACCACAAGCGGACGATCTCCGCTACGCCTTGCACACGCACTCGAATCACCGGCCAGGCCCGCTTCGCAAGATCCTGCAAGCCCATTCGCGGCGCCCAATCTGCGCCCGCGCAGAGAGCACACAGCAATAAGCTTTCCCCCTCGCGCGCGCACCCACCGAACCCAGCGCGTGCTTCTCCCGATCGCGCTCCCACGCGTGTCCAGCACGCGTCTCCGCGTGCGCTGGCCCCTCGCCCCGCGATGCTGGACATCGCGAAGCGTGCGCCATGCGGGCCCTGCCGCGCGTCCCATGCCAAGCAGGGGCTGCCGCGCAAGCTCCGCGCGGTGGGAGCCGCGGGCTGCAGCGGGTGCGCACCGGGCGTGGGGCCCTGCGCGTGCTGTGGCCGCGGGTCTGCGAGGGCCTTATTGTCCTGGGAGCATGAGCGTGCACGCGAAAGTACCCGCGCGGGACGAGCGGAGAGGGCTGGCGCGGCGGCTCCGAGGCGGCATGGGGAAACTCCCGCTAGGGGGCCCGCTCGCAGTATGTGCCTCCGGCGGGGGTTTTGCAGGGGGGGGGGGGGGTATATCCGGAATTATTGCTGCCTGAGTGTGCAGCAGGAAGCGGCCGATAAGCTTGCTCCAGATCGATACGCCGAACCGCATGCGGCCCCTGACGCAGGAAGCCCGAGAGAACCAGAACGCTGCGCAGGAGGAAGGCGTTGTGTAATGGAAGCTGGGGCAGTCAGCAGACCATATCGCTTTACAAATGCGCGAAGTCTCCAGAGCGTGCACGCCCACCAGAGGGCGCACCTGCCAGGGCTGCCCGCGGGCGCCCGTTTCCGCTATCCTGAGAAAGCAGACAAGGTGGAAGCGGCTCGGATAGGAAGCAACAGTTCTTGCCGCCGGGGAGGTGGCCATGGACGCGTGGACGCAGGCTCCGTGCCCACAAGAAATGCTCTGGAATCGCACCTTAAGCGGAAGCGCAGCTGGATTGCGCCTGAGAGAAGATGTAAGTGGCGTCACTGTGTGGGACCGGTATTTGGAATATGGATGTGATGCTGCCGCCTGCATCTCTGCCAAAGCCAGTGAATTGTGGAAAGGGGGCGTCGGTTACTCAAGAGCGCGTTCTACCGCGAACATGCAACGCGAGAAAGAGCAGAGAGGAATCACATGCCGGCGTCTGATTGGAAAGAGTATGACAACGCCCTGACAATACACAATTGAGGGGTGGTAATCCCGTCTTGGAGAACAAGAGTATTGAGGGACAGGTGGCAGCTTCTGGAGATGAAGAGAGGGTGAAGATTCGGGGGCTCCGGTGAAGTCGCTGGAAAAGATTCACCGTGAAAATCGAGCGGCCATGCTGAGTGGTGGCAACAGGAATCAAGAAAGCGGGACACGATGAAGACGAGATGCTGTCAATATATGACAAAGGTCTTCGGCTACTTAGGTTTGATCGTCTTGTAATTGCGATAATTTGGAAATTGAAAGATGAGGTCGTGGCCCCTGTCCCGATGACATCGCAAATGCAGGGAATTCATATCAGAAGACAGTCAAATGCGCGGTGAAAGGTGAGATGGATGCGGTCAAGCGAACAGGCCAAGCGAATACAGGCCGATGGGCGCAACGGGTGGCAGCGCCGAGGAGGAGAGTTTTGTTTCAGCGGGTGGACGACTGCGGCCGCCGAAACATATCCGGAAGAGGAAGCCAGTACGAGCGTTATCACGATCGCGCTCTCGATCAGGGACGCGGCCGAAGGTGGATGTAATGCCGAGGCGTGCCGCGGGATGTAAGGTCGTGCCGAGGACGGCATCCATGTGGACGCGGAACAGTCGCATTGAGGGCACTGCGGATGACGGCCGTCGGACGAGGAGAGTCGACTGTTCGGATGTTCTGACGAGTGCTGGCAGGCGTTAGCAGGTGACAACGGCGGCGGTCTCGGAGCAGAGGGTCGCGCGGAGAATCTCTGTAAGTGGAAGGAAGAAGATGATCAACAAGCTGCGCAGTGGTCGCGCACGGTAGAGTTCACAGGGTTGACGTCTGGGCATGTCATGGAGGGGCAAGCAAGTGCGACAGCTTGCTATAAGGGATCGTAGCTAGACACACCCAAAGGACGGGGCTGGAGGTGTGGGGGGGAGATGGATCTGGTGAATGATGCACGATGGAGGACCTCCTGATCTAAGCGGGGCGGATTGGGCACAAGCGGCACACGGGTGGGGATGGCAGCGATCTCGAGGCAAGGTGTGAGAAGGAACGAGAGGATGGGAGTCAGCAGACCTGGATGGGATGGACCGACCTGGATGGGATGGACCGACCTGGATGGGATGGACCGACCTGGATGGGATGGAAGAAGCAGATGGGCGAGCAAGGCACAGTGACGCTGAGTGCGTGCGGTGCAGAGGAGAGATTTGATTCGAGATGCGCCGCGACGAAGTGAGGCGGGGGTTAGGCTGGATGGGACGTCGGTTGGCCGGGGATGCGCGTGGGTGTGTATGTCTGTGGCGGGAGACTGCGCGGGCGGGAGATGACATGGGAGGACGAGGAAGGGGTTGTGCTGCGGAGAAGAGAGACGGGTGCAGTTGGCGGCTGGGACTGGCGGGGTAGGAGTTCCGGGAACGGCGTTTGCGGTTGTTGTGCATTCCAGACGACCGGCGCGACTCGTCGTGATAGGCAGCCGAAGTCCACTTAGAGTCTTGGTTTCAAAGCCCCCACCCTCTCTGTCTTCCTCCTCCCCCGTCCCCTCTGCCGCCGTGCGCACACACCGCACCGCACCGCCACACTCACCGCAGCCAAATCCGAGACTGTCAGCTCCAATCCCGTCGCAGTCATGGGCAGGCGAAAAATCGAGATTCAGCCGATTACCGTAAGTGTCGCCGCCCTATAATAGCAGAGCCGATTGCGGTCCAAGTAGACGTTCTGCAGCCAATCTTCCTGTGCTACCTAATTACAGCTCGCTTATTATTCTTTCTTATCCATACATAGCACGAACGCAATCGCTCTGTCACTTTTTTGAAGGTCAGTCTCTATTTTTGTCCACAAAGTCTTGGCATTCACCCAAACACGGCATCACCTGGCCCTCTTCATCCGCACATCGGTCTCCATCTCAGCGCAAGAATGGCCTCTTCAAGAAAGCATACGAGCTCGGCGTCCTCTGCTCCGTCGACGTCGCCGTCATCATCTTTGGTGCGCTCCCCGCCCCCGCCGTCGCGACCCCGCGCGCTAACCGTCTATTTTTGGCAGAAGAGCGACCGGGACACCATGTCAAGCTGTATCAATACTGCTCTACCGACGTCCACAGCATGGTCCAACGTCACCTGAGGGTACGTTTGCCGCCATCATACTGCCGCATATACTCACGTCTCTCGCAGTTCGAGGGGGAAAAGGACACGCGCGGACCCGCCGACTTTAACAATAACAAAGTGGAGGAGGCGGTCGACGACGACGAGGACATCGATGATGATGACGGCAACGGGCAGGGCAAACGTCGCGACAGTCTCAAGTCGGGCAAGGTCAAGATCGAAGGCAACGGCACTGGCTCCATCCCCATACGTTCCCTAGGCCAACAGAACGACTCGGTAGAAGTAAAGTCATATCTGCCATACCCCGGTACCCAACTAACCTGTGCATGTCTGGCTCAGCTCGACTATCGGTCAGAACCTCGGCTGTCACCTATCCTGCCCAGCTCATCCTCGTCCATCCCAATCTCTGGCGAGCGGCACAATACATCACCTGGCATGCGCGGTTCCGTGGCCATCTCAAACAAGAGACCGCGCCTGGCCCCCAACATCGGCAGCCCCGA
The DNA here is from genome assembly GCA_000320605.2 of Gelatoporia subvermispora B. NCBI lineage: Eukaryota > Fungi > Basidiomycota > Agaricomycetes > Polyporales > Gelatoporiaceae > Gelatoporia > Gelatoporia subvermispora. The sequence goes on from KB445794.1 coordinate 1,280,224, forward strand.
TGTGCTTGGGCCTCACTCTGCTCCGGCTGGCTTCGGGAGCCAGTCGTACCCGTTCCGGCTAGACGTCGACGTCAACCAATTCGCGAACCACGTCCCCCCTGTCAGCCACGCGCACTCGCATCCCTCGCTGAGTGCGCTGTACAACGGGCCCAACTCCGTCTCCGGCGTGCACGGCCCCAACTCGCAACCGACGTTCTTCCCCCAAGCGCCGTTCGACCCTCCCCGCCCGCCGAACCCGCCCACACTGCGCTCCGTCGCGTTCCCCTCGCAGCCGTCCACGTCGTACGCGCAGCAGCAGTCGCAGGGCGGGTTCCCGCACCACGGGCGCACGCCCGCCTCGCAGCACGGCTCGTCGACGAACTGGTTCGTCGAGCTGCTCAACGCGCCGTCCGAGCCCGCGAGCGCGCACCATCCGCCGTCCGACGGGCACCTCTCGTCCTTCGCGTGGCCCGTGCACGTCCAGCAGTCCCAGGCCCCGCAACATGAGAATGGTACGTCTGCCGCATAGCTCCTCCACCGGCGCCGTCTCACCGCGCTCTCACGGCCGTCCGTCCCCCTCCATCCTGCGCCATTTCCCACATCCCACCGTTCCCCGCATCTCCCCGCGCACGCTCCCCCACGCCTTCCGCCCCCGTTTCTCGGCTACGCGCATATATGCACTTTTTCACACGTCTCTGGTCTCCGGACGATGAAATAACGAAATCCGAACCCCGCGATCCGCACTCACGCCCACAGTCCCCCCACCGCAGCCGAGCCCAGACAACAACTGGTTCGACTTTCTCCCGCCCTCCGCGTCGTCCGCGCCCGCGCCCGCGCTCGGGCTCCCGCTCGGCGCGCCGCCGCACTCGCGCCCCGCGTCGAACAGCATCAGCAGCACGCGCTCCGCCGCGAGCTTCGCCGTGCCCGGGCGGCTCTCGCCCGCGCACAAGCGCGCGCGCGAGGACGACGGGACGGGCGCGAGCGGGAGCGACTACAACGACGAGGACGAGCACAGCGTGTTCAATGGCCTCATGGAGGAGGCGCGCTCGCGCTCGGGGGACGGGACGGACGGCTGATGCATGTGGGGCGGGCCGGGGCGGGCTGCATTGATGCATTCATGGACGATCACTGCATTGCATTATGTTTTCACGTAGTACATCCCCCTCAGCGGACGCTAATCCAGACGCAATCATGAAGTGGGCAGGGCTTTCTAGCCGCCATCTTTGGGGTGTACGGCCCTTTACAAGATAAAGTGTACAGATGTGGTGCAGTAAGTGCTTTCGGAACGTATCGTACTGGAGCGGCGAACAGGCCAATCCAATACGCACGGGGAACTCACCGAGCCCGAAATATAGTTGACCGTGACACGGAGCTTTCGCCAAACTCTATCAACGCTCGTGGCAAATAAACATCAACCTTCCTTCTCCCTAGACCTTTGAGTCTTGGGCTGATCATCCTCTCGATGTTGTGGTGCCACAGCGGGCTCGCTTCCAAGGTCGATGCGCTCGTCTACTATTTCGCCGGCTTCGTTGAGGCTTCGGACGAAAATTATGTCGACGAGCTCGCGCTGCCGCAGCTGCTCCACGAGGTGAGGAACGTAGTCCCTTTCGGGAGGGGCGGAGGTTTTGCGAGCGAGTACGATAGATTCCAGCCGGCTGCCTTCCTCCTCCCGGCCACCGGCCAGTGAGAGCACGATACAGGTCATGCAACGGGTTCGTCCGATCGTCTTCCAGGAACCAGAAAGGTCGCGTGATGTTGAGGTCGTTGATCTGTATCCACTTGAGCCAGCGGCACCACCAGAGCTTCGCGTGCCACTCCTCGCCGGGTCCTTTGCTCATTTCGATTGGCGCAGTCGATTGCGCAATTGAGGGGTCATCGTCATCTGTGCTGTCGAATAAACTGTCGAACGATAGCACAAACATTTTGAGGTCGGGGCTTGCGCGTAACATCTTGGACGGATGGCTGATGAATAGCGCAGGGTGGTCATGTAGGATGATGTTCGTCAATTTATGATAATGGCAGCTCAATAACGCGATGCCTTCGAGTCTGACTTCATTGAGTGACGACATCTTAGAATTGAAGATCATGTCGCCAATGGAGGCACCGGATGTGATAATACTCAGTCTTCGCAAGGCTGGAGCTTGGAATGCGAATGTTGGTAAGATGGTTTCCTTCATTTCCACGTCAGTGTAGCCACTAGCGGCGAACTCTTCGATGCGAAACGTTTCTAGCGCCACGATAGGCAACACACCAGTAGTGTCCGCGCATTCGACAAGCCCCCACAGGTGTACGCATAATGTCAAGCCTCTTGATCGCTTCAACATCTCGCGCACGAGAGCCGGACTGGACCTCGTCCTGATATCCAGATGCCTCCAAAGCTGTGGGGATGCAAGCGCGAGCCGACGCCAATACCGGCAAACTTGCGAGATATCCAGCCATGGGTCAATTGCGCTCGAATTCAAGCAACATTGTTCTAGCATGACCAAGAGCATGACCTCGTGCACAATGTCGTCTGGAAGTCGGCCGATTGGTGCAGCATTCGTGGAAGTCAGTGCGGTAGTCTTTACTAGGGAGTCGCACATCCCGTTTTCGAACTCAGGATGAATACCGAAGCAGCAGTCGAGTAGATCTTTTCGCGACTACATTCATAGTAGCGTCAGGTCCGCATGTCACACGAGAGGCAGACGAGTCGTAGCACACACCGAAGGGAGAACCCGTACGTTGGCTCGCTTGCTCAACGTCAACGGTCTCGCTTCGTGCAAGCGAAAATCAAATTGCAATACAAAAGCTCGTCCCACGGTCCTAACGAGCCAGCTGTGCTCAGTCTCCGATGTTCGTCTGATAGCCAAGGTCCTGACCTACGTCGGAGGTTCATGGGTAATCAGTCGGTAGTCAGGCCTTGTGTTCAATGACCTTATGGAGGAGGCGCATTCGCGCTGGGGGGAGGAGGTGGGCTGAATTGAGTTTTAGATAACAACTAGTTGCGTCGATGCATTCGTGGACAATCATTACATCGCACTAAATCTCCACGTATGACGACTCCCTCAGTAGACACTAATCCAGAGCCTTTTCCACCGCTACTTGTGAAGTGTTTGTCAAAACGTATGGAACACGTTACAGTAAGTGCCTCGGAATGTGATACGCTGGAACAGCGAACAGACCAAACGAATATACATCTCAATATCCTAAACGCGAGATTATTGACCACAACGCAAGGTTCGGAATAGAATCTATTAGTATTGTGCATGAACGACATCCTTCAATTTTGATTGTTATGCCACAGCCGTCTCGCCTCTGAGGTCGATGCGCTCGTCTTCTGTCTCGCCAGTTCCATCGAGGTTCTGGACGAGAATCGTGTCAACAAGCTTTCGCTGACGCAACCGATCTACGAGGTGAGGAACATAATCCTTCTCAGGCGGAGCGAAAGTTTTCCGAATGAGAATGAGGGATTCCAGCCGGCTGCCTTCCTCATCCCGCAATTCGAGGCAGTTAACTATCTCGTGCAACAAGTTCGTCTGATCGTCCTCTAAAAACCAGAATGGCCGCATGATGTTGAGGTCGTCGATCTGTATCCACCGGAGCCAGGGACACCATAAGAGCGTCGAGTGCGTCTGCTCGTTCGGCCCCGAGCTGAAGTTACAAGGAGAGAGCCCCCCGAAAATGTCGACTCCGGCTGCCTCGATAACGTTGATGCAGAGTGAGACCAAGTCAACTTCGCAGAAGAAATCAGACCAGCTGAACCAGTCCAAAGGGACGCCCGAGTCGCGGTAGTCAATAGTGAGATGTTTCAGATTGGAGAACGAGAGGGTGTTGAATGCGAAGAATGCCAACGCGGGTGCTTGTGGGGGATCCTCTTCGCTCGCCCACTCCCATTCGGCCGTGAACCCATCGCCGGATAGCACGGCAAGCTGTGTGGGCTCAAAAGTGTACTTGACATCGAGCTTAAGTTCCACGCATGCCTCTGTCTTCTTCTTGAGAGAAGCACATGCATCCGTGAGGCTGGCAATGGGTCGTTGTTCACAATGGCGATGGGACAACGTTACGATCGTGCAGATGGGGAAGGAGATTGACGAAAGTATGCGACACGTGTCACCATGTTGAGGACATGCGATATACAACTGTCCAAGTTCAGAAAGGTCGATAGGTGCAGTGAATTGAGAAGTTTGAAAGTTACCCATTGAGTTGTCGAGTAGGGTGCCGAATTAGAGCGCCACACCTTGAGTTTGGGACTTGCGCGCATGATCTCTAAGAGCTGGCCAAAGAATGGTGCAGGCTGACGATGCAGAACAAGACTTGTCAGACTGCTAAACCGACAGCTCAGTAACGAGAGGCCTTCGAGTCTGACTTCATCGAGTGACGGCATCTCAGAATCCAATAGTTTAATCGGAGGGGATGATTCGAAGTCTCCGTAGGGCAGGGGCCTTGGTTTTGAACGCTGATAAGATGGTCTTTTTCATTTGCTGATAAGTGTAACCTTGGACGAAGAACTCTTCGATGCGAGTGGCTTCTTGGGCTACCATAAATACCACATCGAAGGTATTTCTGCTCCACAGCGATCCCAAGAGATGCACGTGCAAGTTCAGGCCTATTGAACGCTTCAGTGTCTCGCATACGAAGGCTGGGCTGGAGCTTGGCCTGATATCTAGATGCCTCCAAAGTTGTGGGGATGCAAGCGCGAGCCAGCGCCAATACCGGCAGACTTGCGAGATATCTGGCCGTGACTCGACTGTGTTCACGTGCAAACAACATTGGTCTAGCGTGACCAAGAGCATAATCTCGTGCAAGATGTCGTCCGAAAGTCGGCCGATTGGTGCAGAACCCCTGGGAGTCAGTGCAGAAGTCTTCAGGGAGTCGCACATCCCGATTATGAATTCCGATTGGACCCGAAACAGCAGTCGAATAGATCCTGGGGCGACTACATCCAGAGCGTCAAGTTCGTATGTCACGCGAGAGGAAGGCAGACAGGTTGTAAAACGCACCACAGAGAAAACCCGTATGTTGACTCGCTTGCTAAACGCTTTCGCAGATCCTCCTTGCAGGCGAAAATCAAAGTGCATTACAAAAGTCTTCCCACGGTCTCAGACGGTTGTGTTCAGCGCTCAGCCTTCAATGCTCGTCCGATGGCCAAGTTCTCAGCCCAAAGTTGGAGGTTCACAGGTTAACGAACGTTTATGCGCAGATCATTCTCTAAGACTTCGACGTTGTGAGATAAACTCATAAACATTGGCATGTGTTGGAACTCGTACCACGGCCTGCGCTGGCAAGCGCCCAGAGCAGTCAGAAATATCGTTATGTCGAACATGAGATTTGCCTATCATATATCTGCCACTCCGCCCACGCATCCTAGAAGCATGACATCGACCGTGCCTGAGCTGTAATCTGAAACCCAGGTGTCAAACTCCTCGAAAAGTTGCATCGCGTGGCCTCCGATCTCCTTCTCCGCTTTCTTGCCTGGCCACATAGCCCTCTCGTGCACGCCAACGAAGTTCACTTTCAATTTCGGGACCTCAGAGACATCGGAGTCTCCCGGGAGCTTGATGACGAGGTCCATCGCCCAGCGGTTGTGTCCGTAGAATGATGCCTCCTTGACGTGGTGGCGTGCAAATCCATCAGGTGGGTTTTTATCCAGCGTCCATTCGAGGACGTGCGCATCAAAAGCAATGGCTGATTCCAAGGTCAACCAAGGGCTACTGCGAAAGTGCAAGAGGACATACTGGTCCAAATAACCCCAGGGTGCTCCACGACTAAGGTCAGAGAGCGCGTCCTGGCCGCCCGGTCAACCGTATCGTTCGCAGCAGACACTTTGAGAGTTCTGTCCAAAGGATCGAGATACTCCGGCTTCAAGGGCATCTCAAATTTATACGGGGTCACAAACTAGGGAGATTATCAATAACATCATGCCGTGCAGTATAAGACGCACTTACGGCTGAGAATGGGTACAGAATGTCCCAGTCACCATTGTACTCGTCCATAGTGACAGGCTTTGGAGCAACACCAGGGACACTGAACCTCTGCGCAACACCCTTCGCCAGTTCATCGAACCCCGGCGCCCCATCAGCTGCACCAATATGCAGATGCTGCTCGAGACTCGTAGTCTAGTAATGTCGAAAATTGAGCACGCTGACGCAAACATGGAGCTTCAAACCTGGACTCACATTCTCTACGTGGAGGACATACAAACGCTTCGGGTGCATCGTGTCAAATGGCGACTTCAACGAGAAGTAAAGCATCACGGCAGCAGTGAGCAAAGTAACAAGCAGCACCGAGCGAATGAGCAAAGCACGGCTATATCGGTGCACGAAAGGCAGGACGAGAGGCAGCGTGTACGCTCCGCAGAAGGCGACAATAGTCGCGATGATATGCTCCGCTGGTGCATCTTTTCCCATCCGGCCGGTCTGGGGACTGTTTAGCGCCAACTCCATATAGGTGATTGGATCTACTCACCAGCGGGACAAAGACATCCAGGGTACCGCAGAAGATCTGAGTGCCCAACGAGATGGGCGTAAATTGCCCAAGCACATAAGTGAGGAGCGATACATTGTCTTCAAAGTTATTGAGGAATGCATTGAAGATCAGCGAAGCCGAGAGAGGAAGGGCAGACAGGAAGAACACAGCAGCGGACCCAACACCAAGCGATTGGAGCAGGATTGCCAGAAATGCTTGTAGCAGGAAAACAGATTTGAATACCGTTTGTTCCCTTACTCGTCCGACAAAGAGCTGTGAGGCCAAAGCACCTGAGACATGGAAAATGATCAGTAGATCCAGCAAACATGGCAACCTGCAGAGACATACCGGCCAAGGCTGCAGGGCCGTACAGAGCAATGCAGGACAATTCAACCGAGAACCAGCTGAGGGCCTTGCCAAATACGCTGCGCATGAGGAAAGCGACCACATTTGCGCCAAGGACCGCTCCAAGAAAGCCCATGGCGACCGCGACCATGCCCTTCAGCTGCTCGGCAATCGGACTTTTTCGCTGCTTAAGAGCGGGTGCAGGGTCCACATAGGTAAAGTACACCAGCACAAGCGACGCGACAAAGAGGCCGGTGTACATAGCGGAGGCCGTGCTGAAAGAGTAGTTGATGAACTGGCCGAAGTAGGAGAAGAATACTGTAGTCGGGCGACTGTAACCAGCGGTCAATGTGGGCAGGACTGAGTCTGATGACGAAAGCTCGAGAAGTAGCGCAAGGGTATTATCTGCCATGTGTTGAGCGACTCCTGGTTCTATGTTCTCTACTATGTCCTGCGGGTTGATCAATTCTTTGCACATCAGGTCTTTGTTTGAGGAACGTACTAATCGCGTGTGGTATAGGTAGCTGTTACCCACAACGGCAATCTATGGTTAGCGGGAGTGAGCGATGATCAGAGGCTAATGGTAAGAAACATACGTCTAGTCCTGTGACATTGAGGTATTCTTCGAATTGCCGGAAATCAGTACTGTTGCAGAAGGGATGAGTAGCCAGAACCTGAGCATTGTGATTTAGTTTGCTTACTCCGACATGAGGATGCCAGAACTGAAGATTTCGTTTGCAATGACGGTGCCGAATGGCCTACAGAAAATTTGCTTAGCAGTTGCATCACCAACACGTTTGCCTCACTTGCCTCGGAACTTTCGCGTAAGTTTGTATCATTTGCTCCGATGTAGCTTGGAACAGAAGGGTTCGTCCAGTCGTTCCGGCGGCTAACGAGCCTGCGTGTGAGCGTCTCAAGTGTTTGCGGTAGAAACAATGCTACCTTCGAGGTTGATAGCTGCTCGTACACTGGCGTAATTGATGAGCCTCTGTCTGCGACTTGGAGGTATGTACTTACGTGTTGGCGATCGGATGCTGCGTAGAGAAGAGATGTGACCCGTCCTGAAGAGATTCCTCCGCATTGTTGAACACTGTCCCGCAATCAGTATCTTCATGTCAAGACAGAACACGATTGAGACTCACAGAAAACGATAGCATGAGTAGGCTCCCAGCCCGGCGTGCCCACGAGCACCCGGATGCACTCGAGCATGACTCCGACTGCAAGCGCATCATCTGCCGCACCCGGAGAAGGTAGTGTGCTATCGACATGGGCATTGACGAGAACAGCATGCGTCTTGCCTGCCTCCGTGCCGTCAGATATGCGCATAACTACATTCGTGAGATCCCGGTATGTCTTGTACAGCCTATGGCCCATGATGTCGAACCTACGTCGTGCATATCTGTCAGTGTCTGATACAGCTCATACAGTCACTGAGCACGCACCGATGATATCCGTCGCCCCGCTGATGCCATACTTCGCATTGCAGGTGTCGCCCAGGGTACGCACGAATAACCTCTTCGCACTGCGCCTGTAGAACCTCGACCTGCTGGACCATCCATTCGTCTCCTAGAGCATGTTCGCGCGTGCCGACAGTGCGGTAGCCGATGTCTTCCGATAGGTACTGTGCATGCGCGAGGATACGCGCTTCTGAGAGCTGGGGCAAGCCAGTGATCGGGTCGATACTACGGTGGCACAGGTCAGACAGCAGATCCGGCTAATCCCAGGTGGATGCTGATAAACGTACAGTTCAGTTATTGGCTCAGGCAGCGCTGAGGAACGCAAAGAAGTCAGTGTCCAAACTCGCGGGTCGAGCAGACATGTGAGGTTATGCCAAGACTTGCCATAGTTCTCTTTGTACGCGAGGTACGAGACACCGACTAGGAACGGTGCGAGACACAACAACGACCGTACAGGTCCCCAATGGCGACGTGGGGTACTCATTAGTGTTGACGAGGGTTGGTGACAGGGACGGTCCTCAAAAGACGCGAGGCACACAACTGAGACACGCCCGACTACGGCAGCGCCAGTCGGCAGCAAACGTCACAAACAGCTCATAAACCCCACTGGCGAACTTCTGAGCTATGTTAGGCCCGCCAGAGCGCCGAGGAAAACATGAGGATACCAGGATGACAACAGGTGTAGAGCATGCCAACTACGAACAGTACCAAAACACGAGGATCTCGACTATTCGCCATCTCCGCCAACACCACCTCTTCGTCTCCGGCTTTTGACTGCCTCGCGGTGTCGTCTCTTCCACCCACTCGTGAGCTCTCCCCGCGTCTCTTCCCAGCGCTTTCGAATCTCGTCCGAAGACTCTGTGCGGTAGAAGAAAGTGCGCCATTGGGAGGTGTCCAAAGCGTCGCGTGCGCGTCCTCGGTTACGTTCTTCAGGCGGTAGCGGGAAGAAGAATGGACGCTTGGTATCGAAGTCTTGTAAAGAGCTTGAAGGAGCGGGACGCGCTGGTGTTGACCCAGAAGGTCGTGTCACAGTAACAGGTTGTGCGAGGGCGATTATCTGTTGCTCAACTTCCTCATCCAATTCAAGGTCAAGGTCGAGATGACCGAGTAGCGAGAATCCAGCTGTGGAGAGCATTTTAGTATATTTGTGACAGTGGATGGCTTTGCTGAATACATACCATCTTCACGAGGAGCGAACAAATCCTTCAGATTGATTAGTTGCCCCGATTTCGGCGGAGACTCGCTCTCCTGCTCTGTGATTTTTGGTTCTGGAGTAGCTTGTTCTTCCGTATCCACGTCCCCAAGGTCCGCCTCGCTTGTAGCCGACTCTGCGATGTCCTGCGTTGGAACATCTGGCACTTGCGCATGCGAAGTATGTTCCTCCATGTCAACGTCGGAGATACTTTCCTTATCTCCCCAGTCGGCATCTCCTTTGCTACCAAATATCGACGCCAAGAGCCCTAGGGTCTTAGTCTTCTCCTGGATCAAGTCTTCAGACAAAGCATTTGAGGCTGGAACAGATTTTGGTAGTGGCAGGGACAAGACTGGAGTAGCAACAGGCTCCGCCGGTTTCGAATGTGGGGCAGGAGCAGCCTTTGTCGGTACAGGCGTTGCGGCGGCAGAGGTCTCTGCTTCGTTCATTGAGACATCAGCAAAACGAGCTTCAGCCACGCTTTCCTCTCCATCGGTGTCCTCGATTTCTTCCTCGCTCTCGTCGGTCTCATCTTGCAGGTCTTGCTGAAGAGATATAGCCGGAATATTTTGCCTGTCAACGACCACCGACTCTAGGAACGCCCCCTTCAACTGCGTCGAGCCATACTTGAGAGGATCGATTGTCCGGCGTCGCGCACGGGTCGGTGGTTCCTTTGCGCGCTTCTTCTTTGCTTTCGCCTCGTCTGCTTTCTTCCCTTTGCTCTTAACAGCAGGCTGGTTTGCTATCACTAGAGGTGGGAGTGGGTGTTCGGGGCGCATTCGTACGGGACGCACTACTCGCCCGAGCGGCGTGACGTGCCACCCAGGGCGCGACACAGCATTTTCTGGGGTGACGAGAGACATGTCGGCGGAGTGTACACCGTGGACACCCCGTGGTAGACGACGCTTCTTCGTGGGTGGTTCATCCTGGGCTTCGTTCTCTCGGGCAATGCTGGGCAGACGATGAGCTGGGAGTCAAGAGATGGGGTGGCGAGATAGGTACCGTTCGCGGAAGTCAGGCTTCGCCTCTCCAAGACGGAGTTTTGCGCCCTTCCAGGTCGCTCCGCTGAGTATGTTCATGCCTAAGGGTGGATATAAATCGGGAAACAGAAGAATGTCTATGCGACTGGACTCACATTTTGCTAGCTTCGACTTGGTGGTCTCGAGAGTGATGTATCCAAACTTGCGCGGCTGGCCAACAGCGTCGAGCGCGCCGAAGCCGTCTACAGATCTCACAGTTCCGAAGGACGAGAGACGTTGCGAGATGTCCGCCGCAGTAATCGCCGGAGTGAGGCCTGAGACGTGCACCCTCTTCGTTATTGTCTCCTCAGACATTCGAGCGAGCGACACGGTGAAGTCAAGGGACTGGAGTGACCAGCAAGGAATTGGACTTTGGTTGAGGTATCGAGAGAAAGACCGGTCCCGCCGCCTTAAAGCCAAGTCAATTCCTATGTTCAGCAGACGTGAATTCGCCTGTTGCGCTTTGCAGCCAGAGCAGAGATCGTCATCTCCCGATTTCGGATCGAGGCACGTGTATTTGGCGTCTAACATACAGGCGCCCATCCCAACTGCAGGCCCGACTCGGGTCTGCAGACGCTCAGGCAGCGACACTTCGCGGGTGACGACCTAACTCCATCTCTACGGACTATCTGACCGCTCATAAACATTGCATATATTATCACTACTTGATCCTTTTTGAATACTCTCGCTGTATCGCTCTAGACATGGGTCGGAAACATGCCAACCTCTCCGGTCTTGCTCGATTCGTACAAGCCATGCAAGAACCTGTAGACAATGGCTCACAAGATACTCCTACTGAGTTTACATCTACCACGAAAGCTACCGTCACGGAAGTCACGAATGTCTCTGTGGTCTCCACAAAACGGACATCTGAAAGCTCTTCTGAGACTCAGCCCATGAAGAAGCGGAAAATCGGACTGTTAGGGCCGGAGTTGTCTAAGTACGACGCGAGTGGACTTGTCCCATTCTACACGGAACCTTCACAAGTGCCTACGCATTTGCGCAAATGTATGTGTGCCATTGAAAGAGCGTATGACAATGTGTCGCTGACGGACACCGTCATCCTGTCGCTCCGCGTGCATTACCGCTACACCCGGGAAGACTTTTTCCAGCGCGAACGATATTTCTCCAGATACGCGGAAGGCTGCCTGCTTGATGAGGAGGGCTGGTACAGCGTCACGCCCGAGCGGATAGCGGACCAGATCGCCGAGCGGTGTCGCTGTGACGTCGTCCTGGATGCGTTCTGCGGCGTCGGAGGGAATGCGATTGCATTCGCGCGGACATGCGAGCGAGGTGCGTCGCATCGATGCCATCCCATGGGCACTCATCAAACCATGCGGAAACATGACAGTGATTGCTCTCGACACGTCCCCCGTCCGTCTCGCCCTCGCGCGGCATAACGCCGCAATATACGGAGTAGAAGACCGCATCGAGTTCGTCCTCGCGGACTTCCTTACCTTCGCACGCGCACTTCTCCGCACACCGCCCAAATCGGCGGACCAAAACTCGCCATCCGGGCAATCCTCAAGCACCTCAGATACGAGTCCATCTCGGAAGATCGATGTCGTCTTCCTCAGTCCCCCGTGGGGTGGTCCGTCGTATCTGACAGACACTGCTACCGACGCCGACGATCAAGCTGGTACCCCGGCCGACCCGCAGGCTGCACCGGAGTACAACCTTGCGAGTATCCGCCCTATACATGGGGCGCAGCTATTCAAGCTCGCGCGACGGATCACACGGAATGTCGCGTACTTCCTCCCGCGGAACACGCGCCTGGAGGAGGTCTCTGCGCTTGTGGACGGCTCCGAGAAGGATGAGGAAGAATCTGTTGAAGAGATTCTGAAAGGAGGGAACATGGGCGGCAAGGGGAACGGGAAGGGTAAGGAGAAGGAGAGATCAGCAGACGAGATGGGAATGGAGATGGTGGAAGTGGAGGAAGAGTGGATGGGCTCGAAGCTGAAAGCGTTGACATGCTACTTTGGTGGGCTTGTGCAAGGTCAGGAAGATCAGTTTGAAACTTGACAGTGTGGTGCTATTGGTTGGCTCGAAATGAGTTGACAAGACTCACGGCTCGCAGCCTCGTTGCGATCCCGGGTGGACGGCACACTGACGTATGAGGAACGGCGAACGACTTTAACTGAGAAGCGGGCCTGGAACAATACATAGATAGATGCAGACAGATCCCTTCCAGCATCATGCTCAACATGAGTGAGACTGTACGCTAGTTACATGTCGTCGGGCGGGTCTAGTCTTCATCCGAGTCCGGGCGCAGGCGGCTAAGTAGCGAACCATCGAAGGCACCTGACGTAGACATCTCAATACAGGTTCCTGATCATATGAGCAGGGCTGTGTACGTACGACCGGTGGATGCACCATGCCGACCACGGTAAGCAGCTAGAGGAGACGAAGGCGATGGAGGAATAGATGATGAAAACGACGAGAAGGACGCGTCGAGTGGTGAGGCGGTTGATGGGATGGAGTAGTTGAGTGTACGAGATGGTGTAGACACGGGGGAGGCAGCGTAAGAGAATGCCTTCTGGCGCTGAGGACTCGACTGCGACATGTATGAGGTTTCTGAAGAGCAGGAAGTAACGGAAGTTGCGTACGTTGGGTGTTAGTCCCTTAAGCCGCCACTGACGAGGTGGAGGAGATGGAGACACAGGCGCGCTCTTTGTTGGTGCAGGCGAAGGTGCAGACGCAGACACAGGTGCTGGACGTGGGTACTTCAAGGCATAGGACGACTGCGCTACATTGAAGAGCAGCACCGCGAGTGCCAGTGACTCTGTGGAATGGGGCGACTAGATGAGCAGTCGTCTCAATCACGTATCATGTGCCACACACCAAGAACACAAAGATAGTAGTACATGATTCCTGCTGGTTTGCGTTCTCGAACAACATCAATTGCGGTCCAGGGAGACGGAAGAGGGAGGAGACTCGTGAGGATCGTGAGCATGAGGAGACCGAGCGAGTTCGTCCGCAATCGCGCCAGAGCTTCACCACGTGAGGGCTTGAGCCATTCTGCAATTTCGAGAGCAATTGCTGAGGGTGAATGCCTTTTGAAGAGCTGAGACATTATGGGGTACTTGCGGGCCTTTGGGTCGCGTGTTTGAACAACGCTCGACCGAGTCGCGATCGCGTCCACTCGGAAAAGAGATTGATCACGTGACGCGAGGCAGACGCGTTCTGCGTCTGCGGAGTCTTTCGGTGGCAATTCCATCTCCTCAGGCTCGTTCGCTGATTCCCAGCTCGTCTTTGGCATTTCTTTGTTTTGTTCGCTTATATGGCAGGTATTTCCAACGTATACTGTGACATATGACAGATACAGCGTTCGGAACAGACGCCTCACAGCCCTTCTTGCTATCGTAATGGCTTACCGGCGCAACAAACCCTTGTATATTGTGGGCACAGGTCGTCATAACCCCCATCACGCAGAATCGCTTCCACAGTTTGCGCTCAGATGGGGCGAAAATGTTCGCCGCCCAGAGTTACTCCCCGAGGTTTATGACACTCGTATTTCCGACGATAGTATATTCTTCCTTCATAACGGGCTGGAAGCGAGCGACGAGGGAGTATATGTCGTCGCCGACCGGTGCGATTGTTGTCGAGGTCAGCAACAAACATGCACTCGCGGCCGACCGTCCTGCGAGAGGTGCCTAAGGATGAATGTAACGTGCAAAACATCTAGCGCACGGTGGGTCCTCCTTCCTGGGCCGAAGATTAAGAAGGGTTGCCGTGCGCAGGCAATCTCCGCGGCAACACAGGAGACACGTCTGACTATGCCTATGATGTCGGAGATTAGAGAAGTAGGCCCTGCGGGAAATAGAAGAACGTTGCGACCCCGCACAAAGCCGGTTGATTATAATCCCCCTCCCGCCCTATTTCGGTCTCCTTCAGTTGAACCTCCTTCCTCTCTTTCGTACAAAACGCGAAAGAGGCCAACCACTGTACTCCTGACCCATGCCAAAGTTAAGAAACGAAAATTCCTATCCGCGATGGCAGCTAGGAAGGGTAAACTGAGCGTTCTCAACGGTGGCGTCGGATTGTCTCAGGCCAACGTACGCGGTCCGAGAACACGAAAAACTGGGAAGAAAACCGCGTCTACACTCAAGAACGCCTCTCATCCACGCGTTTTATCGCGCCGCGGTAGGAGGAGGGCCGCAGGGGGAAGTTTAGGCCACCCTCTAGGGGACACGGACGCCACCGCTGGATGTGGCTGGAAGGTCGTCCATCCTCCTCCACTAATCCCTACCGTCCATGGTTTAGACCTACCCGAACGACGCACCGAACTATCCGCTGGTAGGACACCGCGTATTTGGGCCGCAGTGAGCACTACAGGTTGTCGTCGTGCTTTGGCGTTGACGCAGTTCCGCTGCACCGTGTATAGAGCAAGGCAGACCTATTCGAGGTCATACCGGAGCTTGCGCAAAACGTGAACGGGGTTTTGTGGATGTCCGCAGAGGTCGAAACTCCGGTCATCATCATTGAGGGACCTGCGTGGCCAGGAGACAAATGGGACGGTGGCACGGTTCTCGAGTGGTCTACGTGAGTGCTGATGGTGTTTTCACAATGTACTAGGTTTATTGATCTCGTTGGAAGAGCTCGGTCATACACGACTACGACAAAGTCAACCTCCAACATTGCGCCGCCTTCTGGTCCGGAGCCGACTCGGTCGACATCTACTTCGGATCCCCCCTCTGCTAGCGAACTGATGTATCCACCCATGACTGAGACTACAATGTCTAGTTTGCTCAGCATCCCCCCTACGCGACCAGCTTCGCCATCAGGCCCGGCCATTGTAGAGCGAAGCGAGACACTGCCACTTACAGAGGCCTCACAATCCAGCAGCTCTACTATTCTCCCGCTGCCGTCATCCCCCATGCCGGTGACTCTTCAACATCATGCCAGAGGACCATCATATCACAATCATCCTTTTTCCCTGTCAAAGTTTGGGGGAACTGCTACGCCGCCTGTGATTTCAGGCATCCGACCTGGATCATACTGTACACGGCCACACTTCTATTATCCAGTCCCGCACGTCGCTCCTTTTATGGCATATGCGCCTCGGCATTATGCTCAGCCACCGTATTATTCCTGGCCCATCTATGGGAGTACAGTAGGATATCTCCAGTACCCGCTCCAAAGCAGTGACAACGCGAGAGATGATCTCTCGGAAAGCAAGAGCATGGATATCGACCCGGACTCGCTGCATAGCGATGACTACCAGCCGAACTTACCCGCTCCACAAGTCGCATCCAGATCCTGCTCTCCTGAGGGGACAATGGGCTCAGAGCATGCGGTCGCTTCTGGTGTGCTAAAGTATCCACCACACACCGACATGGATGTTGTTGCGCACGACGATGCTCTCGGAGACGTTTCAGATGGCCTTCAGTCGATCTCGTCACAGTTAACCCGTGGAGCACATGAAGGCACCTCCGAGACCACATCAGCGAGCCTAGTGACGTACTCTCCTGAGACGGTCATCCCTCAGCAGACAACTTCCCATCCAGCCTCCGAGCTGTCTGGGCAAGTCGCAACACCGGCACCCGGAAGCTCAACACCGCAATGTCAAGCTCAGCCTAGGTTTCATGTTGCAGAAGAACGTTCCGATACCCAGAGTCTAGATGACCTGCTGCCAAAAGAGTCACCTCCAGAGATTAAGGCTCTCTACGACTTTTTTGAATCACAAGTACTCGTGACCCTGATAATCTCTCAAAACTCGTCCTTACTTCCTTTCGAATTGCCAGCTCAGTGCGGGTGTGCCATGCTTGGCCTCTTCCGTATAACTGGGGTACAGAGTGAGGACCGTATACATGATGATGCGAACACCGGAGAAAGGACTCTGGAAAGGTTATGGCGCTTTCAATTCGCTTGGGTTCCAGGTGGCGAGGTTCCGCGACCTGAGGCCCAAGACCTTCCTCCGTGGTGGGCATCGATGCCTGCCGACACGCCAGAGGGGCATGCGGCAAGCATCGGGACACCCTTTATGATTCCGCAGTATCTGCTCTTTGCGGACCTACTTCCTCCTGAAGCGTTCGAGGGTAGCGCAGTTGAGCAAGTCGCAAGTGGATGGTACTGTGTGCGCTGTGGGATGTTGAATGTGCAGCGGAACCTCCGTTACCAGAAATGCGGTAGTTGCTTGGTGAGTAACCACCAATACCTTTCTTCCAACAACTTTCTTACGCCTCTTGACGCGGCCGCGGACAGCTGGGCAACAATAAGCGCATACCGCCTGTAGACGCGGATGTCGTTCGCGACAGCCACAGGACGGCGTCAGCGACTTTCCCGTTCGATAAACACGCTTCTGGAGTCGCACTCAAGGCGACAGTCGCATCGGACGGAATGCACGTCCTGAGATACGAAATGAGCAATCTAGGTGCAGTTACCCATTTCTTCACGGGCAATGCGGACGCGCTTCAGGAGCAACCTTCGACACTATTCAAAGAACTCCAGAGGAGCGTTGAGCTGGTGTTTCGCGGTTTCAAGACTGGGGCAGCTGCCGGTGAGTGATCCGTTTTGTTTGACAGTTTCGACTTCTGGTTCACGCTGTTGCTCCCTGTAGGTCCACATTACGCATATTTTGCGGGCTCTCATTCCGAGTACGAGCCTTATGCCGTGGCGTGGTCCGATGTTCCAGAAAGCATAATGAGAACACGAGAACTGATGCAGTCTCGCGTCCGGACGAGTGGCGAAAAGTCGCTCTTCGGCATTAATCAGCTGGTTGCTTTAGCGTGGACAAGATCTGGTAGCAGAAAGGTGAGGGCATCAAGCTATGTTATATTCATCGCCTTCACATCGTCTTGCAGGGCTATGTACTTTCTGCTCAAGAAAGCGACATAGTAATGCTTTGTCTAGGCGCAGATGTGGAGTTATCGATCTCGTCGAAGCTATCGACGAGCAGTGCCCGAAAAACGCCGTCCGCTCAACTTGTTCGTGTTGACGCAGGGCGTGAGACACTATCGGATTTTGCCCCAATGGACTGCGTCGAGAATAGATCCTACGCAAGCAATGCCGGCATGTCTATGTATGTCTTCGATACGAGCGGGGACCCCGAGGGTGATCCGAATGTGGCTTCTGCATCCGCTGTGACTTCTTCCACCGCTTCACACAGCAGAGCGCACCGCCGTGAGCACGAGAGCCTTTCGGTAACACTTGTTCACGGCGACATGCTACTGCTTTCTGGCGATGAATACGAGGTGAGTTGACCTGGCAATTTCCTTGGATTCTACTGAGATATCTGGTATGTCGAACTAGTACACGCTTACGCGGACGGGGATGAGTATCCGTAAGTTTTTTCGTACTCTTTCGAATCCTCCCCGGCTCATCTGCCGATTACGACAGTCCTAATGGGTTCACAATAGTGCCGAGGGGGGAAAGCGCTCTCATACTGCTCCTTATTCGTGTATACTGATGGTCTGAGAGGGGGCAGGAGAGCAGAGGAGTGTGGCTCAACGTAAATTATACCTTTGTGACCTAAGAGTGTACGCCCTGTACTTTTTGTTGGTTGCTTACAGTCGAATGCGGCGTAAGTCCGCGGGGAAACGAATTGTCGCTCTGCGCTGTAGCTCCGTTCCAACTTGATTGAACATTACCATGAGCGCGACTCCCTCCGCACCCACCGCTGCTGACACCTCCAGTTCTGCTGGCCCAGGATGGGGCAGAGGTGATGTATATTGTCTACGTAGTCTACATGAAAGCTGAACTGTGACCGAGTTAGTTCTACTCTGTGGGGGCACCGACTGGTGAGCATCGCCCGTTCCCTCGGTCGCGTCAGACCATATTCCCCGCGTTCGACGCGACTCTCTCGAGCTTACTTCGCTCCTAACCATACTTCATCAACCACCACAGGCCGCGACTGGGTCGTAAGGATCGGGGAGGCAAGAAGAAGGACGATACAGCTGAAATTGAACCGTACGTGTACTCAGGCAATGTCCAAACGCCACCAATGAAAACGTCTCTATTGTCGATCCTAGAGGCCCTGACCTTCTCGAGCCCCATATCCTCCGCTCGCTGAGCCTCATCAAGGCCGTCTCAATCCATACCACATGTATAGCGTGCCACTGCGTCGTTCTTGACATTGACGGCGTTGCATGGCTGTTCGGCCGTAACGAGCGGGGTGCGCTGGGTGTAGCCGGTGTCGACGCAATCTCCGAGAACGCGCCGCGGCGGTTGACTGCTCAGCAATTGGGTGCTTCGAAAGGTACCCGCTTCGTGAACGCTGCTTGTGGAAAGAACCACACGCTACTGGTCGGCAGCGACGGTCAAGTTTGGACCTCGGGCATCAACAACAACGGCCAAGTGAGTGCGATCGCTGTCCAGGCGCTGGTCTAGATCCGACATCATGTCCCTGTCCTGTTACATTAGTGCGGCCATCCAGTGTGTCCGGAAATAACCTCTTTCAAACTAGTCAACGGGCCCAAGTCGAACGGTGCTAAGGAACGCGTCAAGAAGGCCGCCGCGGGGACTACATTCTCGATCGTCTTGACAGAAACTGGCAAAGGTGCGCACTAAACTAGTGCAGTACCAGTCTGCGAACTCACTCTGTCATCATTCCCAGTGTTCGCGTTTGGAAGTGGCGAACATGGCCAGTTGGGACATGGAAGGACCGGGGAACATATCGTTAGTGCAGGCAAGACCGCTTTCGACATCGAGTGGGAACCCAGTACGCCTTCCGTGATCGTCCGTGCTTGCCATGCTTACCCTTCCATGACCGTAGTTCCTGTGAAAGGCTTGGACAACAAGCACATTGTTGACATTGCGTGTGGTGCTCAACACAGCGTAGCATTGGATGCCGAAGGGTAATGACTTTTACGTCTAAACTTCCTCGCGAAGATTCTGAGCTGGTGTCTCAGCATGGTCCACGTGTGGGGCTACAATGGCTATTGCCGCCTCGGGTTGGGACATCAGAAGGACATCCTGATCCCACAGGTGGTCCCACAAGTATGTGACATTTGCCCAAGTTCGTTTCTCGGCCTCCTCATGAATGACCCCAAACAGTTTGCCGGATCAAATGAGATGACCAGGGCTGACAAAATAGTTGCGGGTCCGTCGAATTCCGTCGTTATCGACAAGCAGAAGATGTACTGGATGGCCGGCAAGGTAGACCCTACTCTGTCCCTCCGTTATTCTTCACCTAACAGTTCTTCCGACACAGTGGAAGAACACTGGAGATGGTACATGTTCCATCGTGGAGTTATCACTTACTCTGGGCTTACGCGTTCTAGGTTCCGTTGGCCAGCCTTACTCGAGCTTCCGATATATCGGAGATCTCATGTTAGTCTCTGACACCCAGTCTCTGTCACTTTCTTCTCACTCTTGTGTAAGGGGTGTCAAAATAACTTTTGCGGCTTGTGGAGGAGTGTCCCATTGGGCGTTGGCACTAGACGAAGACGGTTTGATGACCATCGTCTTCGGCCAAGGAGCTTCGAATGGTCTGTCTCGCATAAATGTAGGTTGAGATGTTTGAACTAATCAAACTGTCACTCGGAACAGGCGAGCTAGGACTCGGTCCGGATGAGCCCAAGAGCGTCACCAAACCCGCTCAGCACAAGCGTCTCATCGGAATAGATGTACTTCAGTTAGTGGATATTGCTTAATCTCAAGTGCATCTTTCTCGCTCACATTGAATCCTCACATAGGATAGCCCCTGCACAGAACACGACGTTCTTCTTGGCAAAGCCTAACGAGAAGCTCTCTGACTTGCCTAGGCATCCCCTTGAGGTGGAAGCGCCTGAAGCGTGCGTCGTTTGCGGACAAGACACCGGCGATGACGACCCTCTTCTTGAGTGTGAGAAGGTTGGTCTTCGAATGCACACTAGTGTTTCGTTCTGAGGTCCTGATCATTCCGCGTAGTGCGACTATCCGCACCATTTGAAGTGTTTGGATCCCCCGATGAGCGAAGTTCCGGATGGAGAGTGGTTTTGCCCTGAGTGTGAGGCGGATCCTGGCGCCCCGATTGATAGGGACGGCGTAAAGAGAAATCTCCAGCCTGCCTCTGAGGGCAGTGACGAAGACGGGCCCAAACAGGGCACGAAGCGGAAAGCTTCGAGCAAAACCGGCGCAGGTTGGTCTTTGTCTCTTGCCCGTTGAAGCACTTCACCTGACCATATCATAGCCACAAAAAAGCGCAAGTAATGGACATGCCACCTTTGTAACCCCACTCAGCCTATTTCGAACTTTTCTTGTCTGGTATCTTGCATTCGATATGTCCAGCATTATGATGTGATTGTCCACATAAATGTAACTATGGTCCCCTCGCTACGAGGACGGGTATATATGTAGTTCTGTATATCCTGCGAGAGCACGCAAACCCATATCCCCAAATCATGCATCTCCGTAGTACTTCAGCAACAGCCAGACCGCGCCCATCGCCGAACCAAAGACGATGAGGAACGCCGCACCGACGTACATGAAGAGCTCCGAGTTGGAGATCTGCTGCGCAGGCTGCCGCGGGGCGATTGGCGCGCCCCCGTTCAGATCGCGCGCACGCTTTTCGAGGTAAAGCTCGCGGTCCCGCTTTTCTGCGGCCTGGGCAATCCGTGTCCGCGCGTCGCTCGGGTCGAAGAGCTGGGTCGCGGTGCCGCCTGCGCCACGGGTCATCTGGACGAATGAGGGATAGTGGTGCTCACACCATTGCTCGATCTAAGTTCGCGGCTAAATTTAGCGTACTTGTCGGCTAGCGAGTAGGATATAGATAGCTGACCTTCCCGCATGCGATGGAGATCTGCATGAAGTTGGGATCTTCTGGGACAGCCTTCGCATGAATCTTTCGTGCGTAGTCGCGGAACATATACGCGACATCGCGGGGATTTGTCGAGCGCATAATTAGCTAGGATCTGGTTAGTGACGCAGCAGCTGCGCAGAATCTTCTGGCACCTACCGATGCAGCTTCTGCTTTCCGGATCTTGATATGTTTTTGGAACATGTCGTAATTCATGAAGCATAGTGAGAGCGTCGCCATCGCCATCGTTTGTGGGATCGCGCAGAAGTTGAAGACGCTCTGGTTCTTCAGGAGACGCAGATAGTCAAGCGAATCAACTGCGTGCCCGAGGACATCTACGACCATGCCGCTCAGAGCCCATAGCGCCTGCTGCTCGTTACCAGGCAGATACATCTCCTTCATCTCCTTGAAGGCAGAACGACCACATGCCTTGCCGTACAACTCCCTACCCCAAATTTCCCGTGGCCAGAAGTATCGCCGCTGGTCAGCGTCCTCGCGGTAGTCACGGATGATGTTCGTCTTCTGCAGCATGATGCCCATTGAGTTTGCGAGCTCGAGCTGCTCGCCCAGCCATGAAGCCTCCTTTCCAGAGGCGGACCACAATCGTGTAAGGCCTTCACCGACTAGCCCTGCGACATAGTGGCAGTAGAGGTTGTAGTCGTCGACGGTCTCCAGGTAGACCTCCCCGCTCGTTGCAGCCTTGTGCGCGTAGTCTGCCATACCGGTCTCCATCTTCTTCGTAATGTCGATGATGATCTCCCGATACCTGCGTACGTATTAGAGTGTCCAGATGTCAACGCGCATCAGCACCAACTCACTTCTCATCAAGAAGGTTGACCTCGTGGCTGACGACGTCGAACTCGACAAGCAGTTGTCTGTCCTTCTCGTCTGGCCCGTTCTCCGTGAACGTCCAGTCGGGCATAACAGCGTAATCATGGAAAGCCCGGAGGAGAGGTTGCTTCTTCTCGTCGGGCAGCGTCATGTCATCTTCAATCGTGTCGAGGCCCCGAAGGACCAGATAGAATAGGCAGACCTAGCATACGCGTTCAGTGTCAGCTGCGAATGCACAGTCGGCGCTAGGGTGCGCGTCGTGGGACGCGCAGATGAAGGGTGCTTACCACTCTGGCCAGGTCGCCCTCGACTTCCTTGATGACTCCTGAAAAGCTACGGCTGGTGAGGTCCAGGAAATCCCAGCACCTGCGCATCGTCTTGCGGTCCCATCCCGAGTTCTGGACTTCGCCAGGGGCTGATATGTCTCGGTTCTCGTCGTGCCAAAGCTTGTACTGGACGAGGGTGCGGAACTCGAGAGGGTGCGTGAGGAGCAGCACCAGCATAGAAACGACGCCCATTATTTTAGCGTTGGTAGGATAGATCCGCAAAGAGCGTCTGGGGATGATGAAGGAGAGCGGTGAGCAGGATCTACCACCGGTGCTGCCTGCCGTGGGAGATGGTACGATCCCGACAAACTATTTCCCGCCGAAGACGCGTCCCGCGACCCAGCGCGCATCCTCCCCGCCTCCTCGGCAATCTTTCTTTTCCTTCTTGTAATATCGTCGGCGACGAACTAAGGTATGCACCCGACCGCCTCTGTGGTCCTCGGCTTGCATTGACCTCAGCTCGCACCCACCCGTCAGACACATTCCATTCAGATCTCTATTGCCAATTGCTTGCAACTCTAATGGACGCCGCTGTGACGCCCCCCTTGCGTATCCAGACTACCAAGTCGACCCCCATCTCGTCCCAGGTCGCTCGTGCGCATGTGCAGAACTTTTTGAGTGACTTCGAGCAGCGTGCTTCCGCTACCAGTGGCGGCGACTCGACCGTGATTGCACAGCTCAGAAAAGTCGCGGATGCTTTGCGAGAAGAGCGCGATGCTGTGAAAAAGACGGCCGAGAGCAGCTAAGCATGAATCTTCCTCACTGTGAGCATCAACCAGCTACATGTTTGTATCAGAATGTCTTAATAACGACACTAGATGCCACGAATGTTCCCATACGCCCTACAAACCATATGATGGAATAGGATCCACGGCGGTTTGCTGATACAGAGCTCCTCATATCAGCGTCCGAACTACCGCCTCGACATCCCAAGACCCAGCTATGCCTTGTGCCCCAGCTATCAGCAGGTCCGGCCAGCTTTCTACGCTTGTTATGAAAAGGCGCTCTGAGACGCCATATTAACTGCGAACAGAGGATGAATGTACAGGCCATTATAGTAACTACATTCCATGTACAGATACAGCATGATACCAGTCCACAAATCACCAGAATGCACACCATCCAGAGAAACATTGACATAGGTTTTCTAGTGAAGTGGCTTGAATGATGAGCTTGTCCACTTGTTCTGGTACGGTCAGAGAGACATCCGGGTTGAAGTCGCGGCCTGCACAGTTCAAGGTAAGGAAGCAATGTCATCTAACAGGATCGTTGAACGCACCAGTCAACTTGTTTTGCACGCGATTGTAGACGAAGACAGCTCGCTCGTTCCGGATCTCTTGGTCCTCTGGCGAGACATCAGTGTGATTCGTGGAAAGAAGTGATGATAAGCGTACCATTAAAGATGTCATTTTCATCCGCCTTGAGCTTGCGTGAAGGCGCTTGCGGATATGCTGCAACGCGAGCCATCTCAGTCCGAGAGGCGGTCGTAGAACCTAAGAAGATTGTGAGAGTCGGAGCAACGCGTCTCGATATATTTCTACCTTCAGGTCTCCGAGCCTCAGTGTCGGTCTGCATTAACCTCCAGTTGATCAAGGGATCATAGACGAAAGCTTCCAGTACTGCCATCAATGACTCCTTGTTATCCCGCAGGACCTTCATGCTGATCTCGCACGTGATCCTGAAGCTGCCCTCAATGCCGCTGACCTCCATCGCATGCGTGAGCATCCGCGTCAGACGGAAAGGAATCTTCTCCGGGAACTTCTCGCGATGCATCGCAACCTCGAAGCAGTCGCCGAAATCGATGTGGACGACCTTGCCCGTGTTGCGCTCGAGCATCAGGTTGGACGGGTGTCGATCGCCTAAGCCGAGAATGTGTCCAACCATACTATTTACCGCAAGCGAGCGCGTGTATGTTGCACGCCGTTCCAGCCAATGCTCCGAGGTGACGCTCTTGAGCCAGAGTACGCGGTACAGGTCTTGACCGGTAGTGTTCTCGAGAGCATATTCGAACACCTCGATCTTGTTGAGTAAGATGAGGTTCTCGTAATCTGGTGCCATCTAGCATAATGTATGTTATAACCTGTGGGAAATATTGCAGACGAAGAATCTACCTGTAGCATCAAGCGGTACTCGATGTTCAGCAGGACCTTGCGCGACTCTCGGTAGTCGCGCACCAGGACATGCAGTGTATCGCTGTCCTGAACCCATCCAAGCAGACCTGCATTCGGTGCCAAGGGTATGACAGGGAACCGCTGGATATGTAGACGTCGCTTGAAGCAGTCTGTATCCACGGCGAGGAGATTATTGACGAGACTGAATAGCTGCATGACTCGTTCGTCTTGCCGCAAGTCCTCGTGACCTAGTCCCAAGCCTCGTCAACAATGTTCTCGGAGATCACTGAACGTGACGCTACCTTTGAGAACAAATTGGTAGTCCTTTCCGTCACTACCCTTGAGTGATAATCGACGCGGACGTTGTTTGGACGAGATAACGGTCAGCTTCGAGGTGAAGGAATTGATGGTGACGATTGGCTGGCCAGCGTGATAGGTGCCTGCAGGGTTACGTGTGAATTGAAGCATACAGCACTGTATCGCAATGAAGCTCACCAGGTACTGCCAAATCCAGGTTCCTCGCCTTGAGTAATTCGGGCGAGACAAACTGAAGGTCGAGAGTTGTCAACTGAGGTAGTTGCTTCTCGATCTTCTTGAACACCCCGTAGTAAATCTCCCATGCCTTGTCCAGTTCCTTCGTGTCTCCATATGCCTGATACCTTTTGCACGCTTGCCGTGCATCAAGCAAGTCACGTCCGAACACTTGGATGAAACTTGTCTCTCGAGCTGTTTGCGCGCCCTAAACGCATCGGACGTCACACATATACGTAGCAACTTATTATGTAAATTTGCATACCTTCTCAAGGGTGTCGTGGAATGGCTCCAGATACGCTATCATGCCCAGCGGGTTCTTGTCGGTGAAGTAGAGACGCGACGCCTCTTCCAGTGCCTCGTGCCACTGCTCGTGCCACAAGATCGCAACGCGAATAAGCTCGTGACCGACGAGAAGAGCCTGCCGTATCGAACGGTCAGAAAATTGAGACGAACAGCCCACGGAAAACTGTACCTGCTCCACTATATTCCGACTGTGCTCCTTCATATGATTCATGATCGCGAGCGCGGCATTTCTACGCGTCTCGCTCGACGATTTGGAAGCGACTGTCAGAGGGTACACCAAGGCCTGAGGGTGGTGTCTCCCAACGTCGTTGAGCAGACTGCTTATATTCCGTCTGATGTTTGCGCTTGGCGTCTGAATTCGAGCGATAATCTGAGGGATAACCTCCAACCAGGTGTCCACCTCGACGTCGCCGAAACCGCTGCTCATTGCGTTGCTGACGTCGTCATGGCCTCCGTACTTGAACCACAACGTCAGGAGACGGAGGGTGTCCTGAAGAGTGTTCTCATTCC
>KB445794.1:1315434-1328840 GCA_000320605.2 Gelatoporia subvermispora B
TGCCAGTTGCTGCACNTAACGATCAGCATCAGAGAGCACGGCGGGCACGAGGCATACACACCTGTTGTGGGGGATACCGACAGTGACCTCCATGTAGCGCTGGTAGTTGACGTTCTGCAAAGTAACACCGGTACTCGGTTCGTACCACCGATTCTCCTCCCTGGACAGCCAGTCATTCAAACACTTTTCCAGCTCATCGAGCTTCTCAAGTGGTGTTTTCCATGCTACCTGCAACGTGACGGCCTCTGCCATGTTCTGCAACGTGCCATCAGTATCTCACTAGGTAACGAAATCAAGTCGATCAGCTTACCCCGCTGCGGCGGACGTTAATGCTGGAGGAGGGTGCGTTGTGAGAAGTGCACAATAGGGTGAGCTACGGGACGCTGTGAGAAACTTACATGAATTTGTTGAACAGCTGGCTGTTGAAATAGTAGGTCTCGGTGCCGTCGTTACGGGCGAATATAGTCTTCGGGATGTGTTGAGTCTACGAGTCGTATATGCTCATCGCGACGGACGACTTACCGCAAACAGACCCATCTTCTTCACTACAAAGTTCTCGTCGTCAATGAAGCAGCGGTCGCCCGTATCGAAGGGACTAGACGGGACGTGAGCTGCTGAGCATGTGAGATCGGTTCGCTGACTTACTGCGTGACAAACAGGAACATGATCGCGTCGAACGCATTCCCGGCAGCATTCTTAAAGATGAAGCTCGCGCCGATACCAAGCGTGTACAAGCTCGTGAGCGACTTCGTGATGTTCACGCCGAATATGCTGAGCGAGATGAAGAACAGGATCACAAACCCGAAGAACAGCAGGATCTGGTCGAGCGTCTCCAGCGCCTGGCTCGCATCGCGCATGCTCCGGCTCAGGAACCTGCGCTCCTTATACACCTCCAGCAGCGTCGCCTTGACCTCCGCGCGCGTGATGTTTCCGTTGTTGTCCTTATCAAACACCCTGAACGCCGCCTGCGCCGCCGCCTGGGTCGGGAACGCGGGGTAGAAGTCGCCCGGGACGAGCTCGCGCCGCCCGCGCGCCTTGAACGCCGTGTAGATCGAGCGCGCCAGGCGCTTCGCCTCGTGCGAGCTCGTCACGCCCCACACGAGCCCCGTCGCCTCCTCGTCCGCGTGCTTGCCCGAGATGTTCCGCGCGTCGTGCAGCACCGCCGTTTTCAGCGCCCGCGCTGCCTGCGTCGCTGCCTCGGACACCATCGTGACGGTGGCCTCCTCCCCGTCCGCGCCATCGCGCCGCCGCGGCGTCGCCCCGCCCGGGCTGCGCATCTGCGGGGAGTTGGCGGGCGTCGGCGGGTAGCGGTGCCGCCTCGGGCGGGGGGCGGGCTCAGACTCCGAGACGTCCGTCCCAGTCGCCGTCGCCGTCGCGGGCTGCTGTTTGGCCCTCTTCTTGCGGAGCCGCTTCATGAATGTCTCGCGGTCCGACATGTCGGGCTCGCTGCCGGACATGAGCGCATGCGCGCTGTTCGGGGTGGGTGTGCCAGGCCGCGAGCCCATTGGGGAGGCATTGCGCGAACCTGGCCGGGAGTTTGGGCGAGAGCCTGGCCGGGGAGCCGACGCACCGTGGCTGGCGAAGCCCAATGCTGCAAGCACTGGAGTGGTGAAGCCGCCAGAGTACTTTGATGCGTGACGATTCTTGGGGCGGCACGTGCGCAGTTGCTCGATTGCCCTCAGTGCCTCTTGGACGTCGTCAAGACGCTCCTTGTATGCCGTTCGATGAAATGAAAATGCTATCGATCAATGGTCGTCGGAAGCAATTCGATAAATTCGCGTAAGGAATCGTACCTATTGCGTGAACCAGTATCCGCTGTATACAATACAACAATGCGAAGAAAAACAAGAACTCGACCGTTTGATACAACTATGGCGTCGGTCAGCGGCGAGTAGGAGAAAGTCTGATAGGACGAGATAGGACAAGAAAATACATACCCTGTGTGTATAAGAAGCACGGCTGTTTGACGGTGTTCCAGAGTCGTACAGATCGTAGATGTTAGCGAAGAGGATGACCCAGCTGAGCCATCCGCTTGCGGCGTAGAAGACCGGTTTGATGTTATCCTTCACGCTGTTGTACAGCTCTAATTTCGTCTTGACGCTCTCGCTGACATGACCCCAGGAGAGTGCAATCACAGAACGGACGACGGCCGGAACAATGTCGAGACAGAGCGCGAGACCCCAGGAGATAGTGATGTTGGCGGCGATCCAGAAGAGCCAGGCTTCGACGTTGTCCGTGACGTAGCGCCTGTGGTCCGTCTGATGGGGCTTATACCAATAAAAATGGAGGAGTAGTGCCGGCGTAATGATCAGCCCAGACGTAATGGTAGAGCCAATGAGCGATCCAAACATAAAGGTTATGACTCTGATCATACATCATTAGTAAATCGAAATCCTAAGACGTGCATATAGAACGTCGAAAATGATTTCGGAACTGTGAGGCACTACCTCAGAGACGTGATCTCAAATATAGTAGAGGCGATCGGAGTGACGATTCCGCGGGCGATTCAGGAAAACAATTCTCAACGTGATTCTGAGCCCATAATCGTGGGCCCTATGCCCGTTGCACCAGTCCTTTTTGTGATTGTGATCTGAACGAAAAGTAGCATGTATCCGCAAAGGGTTTTTGCATACTTTTGAGGCTGCTGCCTCTCGCTCGCAGAAGCTACCTCCGGTATCGTATCAGAATCGTAGGGCGGTCAGAGTGGTGTTCGACTCTTGACACAAATCAGCAATATCCAAATCGCTACAGGATTGTCCACAGAATCACCGTGGAATCACCAGCTCTGACCGCCCCTATAAACGTGCACGGGTCGACACCTCCCATCGGATCGTAGCGAAGCACGTCACAGGAACGAGTGCATGGACCAAGCACGCTTGGGTCCTATTGTCAAAGGTCATGCAGAGGGCACTCACCTTCGAAAGGTCCATCCTTCTGTCTTTTTCTTCTTGCCCATGGCTTCCTCGAACCGCGCCTCTTCATCCACCAGGTCTTCCTCGTTGCTCCAGTCGTAATCCTCGTCCTCCTCATATTCATCTTCGGTGCCGGCGATCGATGGTGTGCGCGAGCCGGACGGGATATATTCCGGATTTGAGCGGGAAAGGAAAGCGTCTGCAGCAGCGTGGTCGGTGGAGTCCGGAACGCTCCGGACATCGTCTGGATAGTGCACGGAGGGTTTGGCGAAGGGCAGCTGCTCCGTCGCCTGGCGCTTCTCCTGATTGCGCCTCTCGGGGCTGGTCGCCATGTCAGGGAGGTGGAGGCTGGAGTGCGACCGGTAGGCGGGAGAGTCCTCGCGGTCGCTGTGGTCGTGGACGTGCCAGGGTTGTGGGCCGAGGAGAAGCTGGGAGGAGGATGCGACCGGCTCGTAGGGCGGGGAGGGGAGGTGGATGTCACGCTCGTCTGTGTGGAATAGCTCGAGCTGAGTTGGCCTTCTGCGAATAGGCTGAGCGGACAAATTAGGCGAATCTGAATCCGGCGTCGGTCTGCTCATGACGTCGCGTGCAGACCAATTTACCGACTCGGCTGGCGATACAAGCTCGCCTAGCGGGTGGGCACTTGGCGAGACGATCTATAACCTCGAATAGAGACCTCGAAGATATGAACAGAGAACGAGAAAGAGAATGGCGTGGGTAGCTAGAGGGTAAATATCCGGCCATCTGCATGCTTCGTGAGGCCCCCATAAAATGACAGATGACCCGAAAGAGGAAACTTTTTGCGAGAATGTAGTGGCGAGTCGACTCCCCCGCAGCGGGCTACCAATCTCCGATTCCCGCCACCCTCGATTTGGTCCTCGGCTATGTGGACTTTTCGGTCCGAAGTTCTGACGTCACACCATTTTGTCTGCTCGCTTGGATTTTGTCTTCGCGCGCGCAGCCTCCTTTCTGCGCAGGCTGCGCGTCGGTCGCACGCTACGAGTCCCTTCTTCCTGCTACCCATGCGAATAGATCAAGCTTCGCAGACTTGCTCTCCATCATAAGGAACCAACGTGTGCAACCGATTAAGACCCCCGTGGCGACTCGCTGTGGAGCAAGCCAGGCACCGTTGTCAGCGCGCAGCACGCTCATGATGGAGCCACCCAACACAGCCCAACACTTGAACCAGCCATTCTCAGAAGGTATCAGACGCACTCGTTTCCCGCAATCGTCACCCGTAGAAAGATAGCATGGTTTCAGTCAGCACGTAAAGCGCCGCCCAAGTCGGCTGGATCGCAACTCTCTTGAGCAAATTGCATAGTCTGCTGTACGGCATAGTGCACTACCCAGATTCCCCGTCGAAGCAATCCACTGAATGAAGCATCAACCGAAACAGAGTTCCCAGGGGTGGCCGGGACCACGCACCAAACTCTCAGTAGATAGGTATCATGGCGAATTTTATACATTGTTCCCAGTCCTTCCAAGCTTCTTCCGAGTAGATATCGTACATTCCGTCATCTTCTTTTTATGCAGCTTATCATCTGTCCACCTCACGAAGCACGGGGACCACCACGCCCGCGTCCCCCGAACGCTCCTCTGCCGGCAAATCCAACTCTGAACGGTCCAAATCCACGTCCAAACGGCAGGATATGCGGTGCTCCGGGGGCCCATTGATCGTAGCCACCCCGAGGAGGCGTCCTAGGCCGCTCCGGGAATGCACCAGGCATCGGCCCCGCCTCCTCCGCGTCCGCATCCTCGTCCGCATCCGGCTACGCAGCGCACGTCAGCCCTAAGCAACTCGCGATAACCACTACACTTACGTCCAGGTCGATCACCAGCGCACCCGTGTGCCACCCTGCGGCCGCGGCCGCGAAGCAGAACATCTCACGCGCGGCACCCGCGGAGCCAAAGTGCACCGGCGCGGGCTCGCGGACCTCGGGCGGGGGCACCTGCATACCCCAGCGGCCGCGGAGGGCAGCCTGGCGGTTCGCCTCGGTGGCGAAGCCACCGGGCGTACCGACGGGAAGCTGGGTGGGCTCGCCGAGGCCGAGCGCGCCCTTGGAGAAGGAGCCCCAGGTGAGGAGCTGCCCCGATGCGGTGAGCGCGCCGTAGTGGTAGTCGCCGAGCACAACGGCAATGACGCCACGGTTCTGCAGCGCGGGGAGCACGAGCGGCGTGAAGGGCTCTGGGGTGTCGGACTTGCCCATGAGCACGAGCGAGCGCGCGCCGGGCGTGTAGGCGAAGAAGGTGGTGAAGTGCGCCGAAATCTGGAAGAGGTGGGTTAGGCTGCACAGTAAGTGGAAGGTGGGGAGACACTGACATGGGTGATCTGGAGTGCCTCGGGGAGCTCTATGTCGTGCTCAGCGAAAGCGGGGTTGGCCCTGATTCTCTGGGGGTCGCAGAACTCGGGAAGCTGAAAGACTCAATCAGCCTGGCCTCTCGCGGGTGACAATGAGACCAGCTCACGAATCTCCACGCGCCCCGCTCATAGTCATGTTCACCGCCTAAATGATCGTACCTCAGCACATGGCCCTTATTCGTCAGTGCAATTAAGTAGTTGTCCATCCCCGCAACCTTCACCACCCGTGTCTCCTCCGCCCTCTCCCGTTCCCCCAGCCCTGTGTCCATCTCCGGCAGGTTCGCCGGGATTGGCGGGAGCCGTATGGGGTCGACTCCCTGCATGACCCACCAGTGGCACGGGATGACATCTGGCTCCTCCTTCGTCGGGCGCGCGCGACTCTCCGGGCGGGTTTCGTTCAGTTCCTCGTTCGTGCGCTCAATGACTCCGTGCATGCGCCCGCCGAGCGGCCAGAACACGAGGACGTCCCCACCCATGGTGAGCACGGAGGAGAACGCCCAGCCGCACTCGATCTGCGCGGGCGTGCTGTCGGGCGAGGATTTGTCTAGCAGCGGCGAGGAGAGCCGGAAGGGCCGCCCCCAGGAAGTGAACGTCCAGACGTCGGAGGACGCATCGAGTGCAGTCGTATGCAGGCGGCCGCAGCTGCGGATCGTTGTCCTAGTGTTGGTACAGTATAGAGTGGACCCAGAGAGAAGACAAACCTGAGACTTCGGAATTTGACGGGGAGGTTGAGGCGCATGGGCCTCTCGGCCCGCTTGCATGGCTCGGAGAAGCCATCGCTGCGGAGTGCCATCGCGCTGCCGTCGAGTTCACCTGCTCATGGTTAGCCTGGGTCAGATTCGTTGTCGTTGGCGGGCGTACCCCATACGAATACGTTTCCCTTGGAGTCGAGTGCGTGGAATGACCTAGGAACGGCCTGAATACGTGTGCGTCATAGTGACATAGTGCACAGTACTCACATTCCACTCGCGACGAGGCTTACAATGCGTACACCCGGGATGCGCAACTGTACCGGGAAGGGTACACCCATGGGCACGTTCGATCGCGGGAGGTCACCTTCAGCCATCCCGAGCCGTCCATGTGTCGATTCACTATACAAGTCCCAGCGTCATCAGAACGTCATGGTCCTGAAGATGTGCTATGTCAGACACTGCGACGCACCCCCAGACATGCAGCCGCGGATGGGCGAGCCGACTGTACAGGAACTTCCACCCAGTGCGCCGCGCGGTGTCTGCGCCGGAGAAGTTGAAGTCCTGCTGCAGCTTGCGATGCCAGAGCGTCTCATCGGATGCGAGCTGGTAGAACAAGCGGCTCGTTGCACCAAAATGGATGAGATCCGCATTGGGGAGCAGCGGGAGAATGTTGTCGAGGAAGAGCTCAACAGGAAGATCTGTGATCGCCGGCATAGGTGCAGTGCGTTACCCAGGTGAGCTCGAGAGCGATGAATAGGATATAAGGAGGCCGTGTATGAGCACGGCTTATAAGTGGTAACCAGTGGAACGTCACAGTGCCGGGGGCAGGTCAGTTCCGCTGATGTCGATGACTGCTGCGATAAGTCGGGCCCCTGCGCCGCAGTTCGAGGCCTGGTTGTGGACAAGGTTTAGGTCTGAGACATATGTCTGCTTGAGCAGCGAATGATCAGCGCGCAGCTCGATTCGATACCAGCCTGCTCCGAGTCGGAATATCGCCGCAGCAGCCAAAGTACTGCACCACAGCAGCTGCTACACCTCTCTCGACGGAACCCCACGGCCCGTCTCACATCATCGACGTCATCCTGATCTTCTTAGCGTGCGTCCAGTACATAGTCCTGTAATGTTCGCTCTTGCTCTTTTTGTTTCACGAAACACGGTCTCGGCGAAGCCATAAAAGCAAAACGCTTTTACACGTTGCGCACCAAAAATTCAAACAAATTGTGCGAGCAGGGAAAAAATCAACGCACAGGGCGGCTATGGGCCTGGCCGGGAATTGAACCCGGGACCTCCTCCAAATTGCAGATACGCCCTAAGAAGGAATCATACTACTAGACCACCAGGCCTTGTTCATGTGATTATCATGGTGGTACTCCATCGCGGGGGAGGGGGACCGAAGTGGACAACGTTGCGTTGGACGCTGGACGCTGGACACTGTCTTTCGTTGTCCTTGCTCCTCGTGGTGGTGTGGCGAGAGTGGAAAGTGGCTATATACACTCACAAGTAGTCATATGTCCGTGGATATAGCGAGAAGCCAGGACAGACACTGCGATATGGAGGAGGAAGATAGAGGGCAGCTGAACTGATGTGTGTAGAAGCTCGTCTTGATTAACACAGCACCCGATAACTGCCATACATTAGGATAATCAGCGTGTATATGCGCCAGTGAATTCGCATTAGAGCGTCTCGGTGGGTATAAACCGGCCGCAAGCTGGTGGTCTTCTGAGCTCGCTTCAGGTTGCCCGTAATCGCGGGTTCAGAGTGAGGCGTTCGCGGGAAAAGAAAACACGTCTATTCGTAGGTGAGAGGTGCCCTTAAATACAATTCAGAGCGCGCTCCCGCGTCTTATTTCTACCAGGGCCCCATCCAATGAGATCACAGAACGAGGGATGATAACGAAAGCGATCGAGAGAAGGAGGGTAGATGTCGATGATGATTAACAACGAGAAGACCAAGAACTGATACCAAATTAAGGAATAGACCTTCCGGATCCGGATACTGGCGCTCGATCCAGCTCGCACCGTGGGCGTAGACCGATGTCCCGACTTGAGACATGCTAGGTCCAGACCGCGCAAATATCGTTTGTCTCCCGCACTTACCATCAATGTTCAAGGTATAGAAAGTCTGAGTACATGATGAATAATCCCGAAAATCCCTGGGACATCATGAGTACAGGTTAGATTTCTAGTAAGTTTTGACCGTGTTCGACATATGTTCATAAGGGGCATGTGGGTTACACCTGGAGTAAATATGATATTTTCGCGACATGTGCTCAGCATGCCCCGAAACAGGACATCGGACTACGCCCACGGTGTCGGGCGCGCTTCACCACGCAATCTTGGGGGTGGTCAGTCCGAGCCTTGCCTCGTTCCCTATTTGCGATCTGCAGCATTGAGGAATTATTCCAACGAACCCGCGGGGTGCTCGTGCTCAACGAGCTCGAGACATGGGACACCCCTCAGCATGCGTGACTGGGTCTTGTGTGAGGCGCGCAATTTCGACGTCGTACGAGTCGTACCTACAGAAAAGGAGAGGTACGTGAACAGAGGCGCGCGCTGCCGTTACCCTTCCGCAGGGGGTGGCCACGTACAATACGGGGAAGACATGGTAGTAGATGGAGTAGCCAACATCTTGGACATCCTGGCGGTCTGAATCGGGGACAAGATGGCGACACACGTCGTGGTAGGTACGGCCAGGGAGGTCATCGCTGTCCGGGAGCGAGATTAGCGCAGGCAGAACATCGACCAATTTGTTGCGTTCTGTCATGTCGTCGCGTTGGCTGGAAGGATCGTGAGAACACCAAGGAGGACATCGTCACAGGCGCATGAAGTGCAGTAGGGGGATAACAAGTGCACGAGAAGCTCGACGTGTTGATGGAGGTGAGCGTTGTGAAATGACATGATGGGCAATTAATGGTGATTAAATATGGGAGCCTCAGAGTGTGCCATGATCTGAGCGAAGAAGGTTTTGCAGAAAGGCAGGGTCAGGAGGAGCAAGACGGGAGTGGGAGCGCTAGGTCGCAGGTCGCGGCTCGCGGGTCGCGGGTCGCGGCGTCGCACTAGCCATTATGTGAGTGCATTGTAGTGAATGTGAGAAGCCTACGTAGATGGCGGTCAGCGAGAAGGAGTAAGAAAATAGGGACTGCAGCAGCATTGAGGATTACATATTGCATATTGAATGTGGGCGCTCGGAAACGAGGAGAGGCTAGCACTACTGACCGGTGCGCGGCCAGGGCCTGGGCGTGAGGACGCCATACTCTACCGTGTCAAATGTGGGCCGCCACACACAAAGGCAGCGCAGCGCCGGGACCAGGAATCCTGAGAGAGATGGCAAGAAGGATTTGGGTATATCACAGCGCTAGCTTGGGCACGAGGGTACAGGCTTGGAATAAGAGTCAACTCGAGATTCCAACCTAATCGAATGCAAGACCTGAGACCGGAGCAGCCTCGACTGTCTGCAGTACTGTGCACCCATGCTGCATTGCTGGGTACAGGACTAGTTGCGATACGATTTGGAGACGTTCTACAGTGGCTCTAGTGTGTAGGGCCAACACTGAATTGCGCACAGGGACTTCGCGGGCAGCTTCCGAAGGATATACGCCTTCGGAAAGCTCAAAAATGCATGCTCTGAATGCCCAAGTGATCGTGTCTGGAACGGCGCATGCATGCATCTGGCTCCCTTGCAGAAGTAGGATACTTGGCTCTGAATTTTGTCGAGTATACGCAGCGAATGTAAAAGTAAGTACTGTTGGAATGCAGTGGAGGGAACCAGTGGCTGGTCACCGGGCTGAGCGAACCGATTGTAGACGTTGATTAGGCGCGCGACCGAGATCCCGACGGTTAACTGGGAGACGCGTCCGCGCCGGAGGTTATTCGTGTACTCATCCTCGCTCTGCAGTCCAGCACTGCAAGTCCAGCACTGCAGAGGCGTTACATGCGCAACCTGTTTCTACTTTGCCATTGAACATGGCGTCCAGCACCTCCTCCGTCCACTCAGAACCCCTCGCGGACATCTTCCGCGGCCTCAAGGACCGGGACCACGAGCGCCGCCTCCAGTCTGCAATAGAGCTGCAACGCTATGTGCGTGCCAACAGATATAATCCTAGAACATGTCCAGTTCATGCTGACATGCTTCTAGGTCTCAAATACTGTTCCAGAGATGTCGCCCGATGCGGCCGCGAAGCTCTGGGAGAACAGCATTACCCCGCGCCTCTTCGAACTGATCCACAGCCAGAGCAACGTCGAGAAGCTAGGCGGCATCCTTGCCATCGGTGCGCCCGATGCCGTCTTCGCCGGGGCATCCCCCCGTTCCATACACTGACCCGCTTCTCAGACCACCTGCTCAATGTCGAAGCGGCAGGCACGGAGTTCAGGGGGAACCTCTTCCGCATCTACAACTATGTCCGCTCGCTCCTGCCAAACCCCGACATCAATGTCATGCTCGCTGCGTCCAAGACGGTCGGACGCATCGCCGAGATCGGCGGGCCTGCGTTCGGCGAGCGCTTTATGGAC
This sequence comes from Gelatoporia subvermispora B, assembly GCA_000320605.2. NCBI lineage: Eukaryota > Fungi > Basidiomycota > Agaricomycetes > Polyporales > Gelatoporiaceae > Gelatoporia > Gelatoporia subvermispora. Next base: position 1,325,906 of record KB445794.1, read on the forward strand.
CTCGAGGTGCAGGGTGCGATTGGGCTCCTCCAGGGAGACAAGCAGGAGCCCTCCGGCCGCTACGCCGGTGTGCTTATCCTCAAGGAGCTCGCACGCAACAGCCCGACGTACTTCCACTCCTACATTGGCATCGTGTTCGACAAGATCTTGGTTCCACTCAGGGACTCGCGGGTGATTGTCAGGGAGAGCGCGGCGGAGCTCCTGGCGGCGTGTCTTGAGATCATCATTCACAGAGAGAGACAGACACGAAGTCCAATCCTGCTCAAGATCCTGCAGGACGCACAGCTAGGTCTGAAGATGGCCGCGCCGGAGATCATTCATGGGTCGTTGCTGACGTACCGGGAACTACTATTGCATGGCGGCATGGTGAGTTGCATACTACAGCTATACAGATTGTCATGACCTGACGACCCTGCGAAGTTCATGAAGGAAGGTTTCCTCGACACCGCAGACCAGATCCTGTCGTTCAAGACCCACCGCGACGCGCTCATCCGCAAGACTGTCATCACCCTCATACCGACCCTCGCCGCCTACGACACGTCTTCCTTCTCCGAGCACCACCTGCACAGGTCGATGGGCCACCTGCTCACGCAGCTCGACAAGCCCAACGAGCGCTCGGTGGCCTTCATCGCAATCGGGCACGTTGCTACGGCAGTCGGGAGCGAGATGAAGCCTTTCCTCGACTCCATCATGACGCACATCAAGCAGGGTCTGCAAATGCGAGGGAAGAAGAACGCGCCCTCCGAGGAGCCCATCTTCCAATGCGTCGGCATGCTCGCGGAGGCGGTTGGCCCGAACCTCACGAAGCTTCTGCACGACCAGCTCGACCTCATGTTCGCGTACGGGCTGAGCGAGCCGCTCCGCCAAGCCCTGGTCGCGATCGCACGATACATCCCCCCGCTCCTGCGCACCATTCAGGACCGTCTGCTCGACTTGCTCTCACAAATCCTCACTGGTCAGCCGTACAGGCCTCTCGGTGCGCCGCCCACGCTCCTTCGTGGCGAGTCTGGTGCGTCTGGACGGGATTTTGCAAACGGGGAGGTCAGTGGGTGCTTGGTTTGCTTGCGTATATGCTCATGGGAACACTGCAGGTGCCGGGGAGCCTGAAGAGCCCCGAGCTCATCACACTTGCGCTCACGACTCTGGGCACGTTCGACTTCACGGGACACGTTCTTAACGAGTTTGTTCACGCGGCGGCGCTGCCATATCTGGAGGAGGACCAGCCTGAGGTCCGGCGAGCCGCAGCGCTGACGTGCTGTAGGCTGTTCATGAAGGACCCCATCTGCTACCAGGCGAGCAACCACTCGATCGAGATCATAAGCGACGTGATCGACAAGCTGCTCACAGTCGGCATCGCCGATCCAGGTAGGCTGCAGCAGCTCGGACGCGAAGGTATGCTGATAGCCCGCAGACCCGAGCATTCGCCAGACGGTGCTGTCGTCACTGCACGATCGCTTTGACAAGCATTTGGCACAGGCGGAGAATGTGCGCTCACTGTTCATCGCCGTCAACGACGAGGTGTTTGAGAACCGAGTCACCGCCATCGAGCTCATCGGCCGGCTAGCGGGGCACAATCCGGCGTATGTCATGCCCTCCCTGCGGAAGATCCTCATCCAGCTCCTGACCGAGCTCGAGTATTCAAACGTCATGTACGTCTGTCTCTCTGCCGTCCATCGCATTCCACAAGCTTTACACTGCGCAGGCGTAACCGCGAAGAGTGCACACGGCTGCTCACGCTCTTAGTCGGCGCGACACAGCGTCTGATCAAACCGTACGCACTGCCGATGCTGCGTGTGCTGCTCCAGAAGGCGGAGGACAACAATCCGACGGTGGCGGCAACATCTTGATGTGTCTCGGCGAGCTCGCGTGCGTCGGCGGCGAGGATGTCATGCCACACGTCCGGCAGCTCATGCAGGTCATCATCACGCGCCTCGCGGACCCCTCGCTCGTAAAGCGCGACGCAGCGCTGCACACACTAGGCCAGCTGTGCTCGCACACCGGCTATGTCATCGACCCGCTTGTGGACTATCCACAACTCCTGCCGACGCTCAGCAGGATTTTGCGGACAGAGCTGTCGCAGTCGGTGAGGAGGGAGGTCATCAAGGTGCTGGGTATCCTGGGTGCGCTGGACCCGTATCGTCGAAAGGTATGGCGGCATGAGCCACGTCGTGCGTTTGATTGATAACGTGTTGGCTAATGTAACGGACTCAGGTGAAACCGGAGGAAGAGGCTGCAAGCGAGCTGGCCGCCAGCCCGGTCACTACGGTGTCGCGGAACTACCCCAGCCTGTCTACAAATTCCGATGACTACTACCAGTCCGTGGCGATCAACGCGCTGCTGAGTATTCTGAAGGATCAGTCCTTGAACACGCATCACCACAAAGTCATCGAAGCGATTATGTCAATATTCAAGACCCAGGGCCTCAAATGTGTGACGTTCTTGCCCCAGGTAAGGTCGTCGTTATCACGTCGTCGTTATCACGTCGTCGTTATCACGTCGTCGTTATCACGTCGACGGATATGAAGAAGAAGATTAAACTGGCTCTTCATAGATCATTCCGGCATTCACAGCCGTCGCCCGGACATCCAGCTCGCGATACCAAGTCTTCCACCTGGAACAGCTTGCGATCCTCGTCGGCATCATCAAGCAGCACGTTCGCAATTTCACTCTGCAGGTCTTCCGGCTCGTGAACGATCTATGGGAGAACATCTCACTGCAGCTGCCCCTTGTATCTCTAGTTGAAGCGCTCGGAAAGGCTCTCGACGCAGAATTCCGACCGTTCCTACCGACGATCCTGCCCGCGATGCTGAAGGTTTTCGATCAAGAGCTCAGTGACAAGGTCTCGGCAACCCAAGCGAAGGTCTTTTGACGCGTTCTTGACGTTTGGCTCGAACGTCGAGGAGTACCTGCAGTTGGTCATCCCGACGATCGTCAG